>VZTH01004849.1:0-22589 GCA_013397815.1 Aleadryas rufinucha
CTGGGCCAGGGGAGGCTCAGGGTTGATATTAAAGCAAGTTTCTTCACTGAAAGCGCTGTCAAACCCTGGCACAGCTGCCCAGGGCAGGGGTGGAATCACCATCTCTGGGGGGATTTAAAAGCCATGGAGATGTGGCACTTGGGGACAGGGTTTAGTGGTGGCCTTGGCAGTGCTGGGGAACGGTTGGACTCAAGGATCTCAGAGGCTTTTCCAACTTAAATGCTTCCATGGTTCTGTGCCTTTGGAGGAGGCATAACTCAACTGGTTCCTTTTGAGAGGCAGATGCTCTCTCAGGGCAAAGGCTCAGCTGGGAATATGTTATTAGTAAGAAGGTGTAACTCCAATATTAAAAAAAATATTGTACCATCTGTCACAGAGTGATTCCAGCTCAAATTCTAGTTAACTCTGACTCTTCAGAATTTACTGATTTTTAAATCAGGAAAAACTTGACATTTCTAAAGCTGTTCTTTCTACCATTAGTAACAATTTGTGGCAGAGAACCGCCTCCCCTGACAAGACACAGGTTGTACCTTTTCCACATGAAATACGCTTTTTAGGTTTGTTTTTTTTTTTAAACTTGAAATTTGTTCAGATCGTGACTAAGAAGTTCAATTAAAAAACTGCAGCAGCCTCAACTTCACAAGTCTGGGGTCAGTGTTAATCTTCTTAAATTACACTATTGAACATAACCCAGCAATGCTAATAATAACACCAAGGTTATGGGTCTGACCCCCATTCACTTAAAAGCTGGCCTTGATGATCTTTGTGGGTCCCTTCCAACTCAGAGCATTCCGTGATTCTGTGTAACAACGCTCCAGCTTTGTGCTTGTTCCACCTCCTCTTTGCACAGACTCCCTGGCTTAGGCACAGGGGTTGCTTTACAGGCAACTCTTCATTGGAGGACTGGCAAATTGTGTTTTCAACAAGAGACAAAAAATGCAATAGAGGAAAAAAAAGGAGTTCTAATCTCTAACACTTTAAACCTTCCTTTTGAAAGATTTCGAAGGCTGACAATAAAAGTAGGTATTAAAGCCTCTGAGTGATGCACCTGGATTGACTTCACAGAAACACCACCCAGGTTTTCCTCCTTGTTTACAGGTCAAGTTTTTAGGACAGCTTCTTCAGGCAGTCAAGAAGGGAAAGGATGCTAAGAGGGTGCTGCTGCAACCACCCCGAGCTGATGCAGCCCAGACAAGGCTCTGTAATGGGTTCATTGCTGCGTAATTGAATGTCAGAGCTGGCCCTGCCACCCAGCATTGCTCCAGCCCAGCATTACACACGGCTGGGATTACAAACAGGCACTCCCTGAACCCCGAGAGCCTGAGCACTCTCGTCTGAGCCTGCAGTTGTAAAAACAGCATTGCAGGAAGAAGTTTTCCGACTGTCTCACACTGAGAAACTTCTCAGTTTAACATTAAGCAGAATCCTCTCGTAACTGGTGCTCAAAAACTCTTCCACAGAAATAACAAACCCACATCTATGTGTACACAGAGACTTTGGCAATTTCAACACCAGGGAACCAAGCTTTTCAAAGGTGTTCCTGGCATTTTCATTTCTGAACAAACTTCAAAACTTCAGCTGATTGTTCTGTTGGTTTTTTTTCCCTTTACATTTTACAATTTCTCTGGGAATGCAAATTCCAACTTTTAAGCAGCTTAAAAAATCACCCATTTTAAAAGCAAAGAAAGGAAAGAATGGACAGGCAGCAATTGAACATTTTCCTGCTAGGGATTTGCTAAAGAAAAGTGTACCTGATATTCTCACAAAATTCAAATACAGCATGGTTATTTTCTTCCTTCTCCATATTAAAAAAACCTGTCCCGATTTCCTTCACGCCGGTCAAAGCTCAGGAAATTAATTTATCTGCAGAAACAACTGTTCTGGCAAAACTAATGGCAGCTGAGGACTCTCAGAAGAGATGTGTCGATTATGTAATCTCCATCCCTCTCCAGAAAGGCTTTCATTATTCACTAAGTCCATACATTTATTTATTTACCTGTACACTACACTCAATATTCAAGACAAATCTGAGCATTTGAACGTCCAGCCCTAACAGGTGCTGCATGAGGGAGAAGTGTTACAGCTGTAGATGTGTTACAGCTCCAACCCCACAAACCCCTCATTTTGCAGAGGCAGAGCTAACTAGGAATTACACAAAACAGTTCCACTTCTTTAATGCAGGAGGACTTGGGATATCAAATCCACTGGGACTGTGCAGAGTTACCGGAGTGGTGCTGTCAAACTGCTTTGTGATTTTATATGACTTAAGCAGCTGCAGGTGCCTTGCAAGAGCTTGTTGTGGGCAACAGAATCCCAATGTATTAACTGAAAATAGTAAAAGTCTTTAAATAAAACAAGGCACACACAGACAAACTGCAGACGTAAAGCACCGGGGGGAACGAAGGACTGAACTGAGGGAGCTGCTATTTCCAGAGCTCTGCAGCCTCACGCGAAGATGACAACAGTTTTCATTCCAAGTCTGGTTATAAACACAAGGAGGGGAAGTTTCAGCTGGCTGGAACAAAACTGGCAAGCAAAGGGTTGGCATTTTTGATTTCAGTGTTTTGCACAACGAGAAATGGAGGTTACACAGTTTGTTATTTCAACAGGCTGGCAAGTGACGTCAAGAGAAAGGGATCAGAGACAACAGCAAAGAATCCCAGACTGGTTTGGGTTGGAAGGGACCTTATAGTTCATCCAGTGCCACTCCTGCCATGGGCAGGGATGCCTTCCACTGTCCCAGGTTCCTCCAAGCCCCGTCCAGCCTGGCCTTGGACACTGCCAGGGATCCAGGGGCAGCCACAGCTGCTCTGGGCACCCTGTGCCAGGGCCTCCCCACCCTCCCAGGGAGGAATTTCTCACCCAAATCCCATCTCTCCCTGCCCTCTAGCAGTGGGAGGCCATTCCCCTTTACTCTGTCTCTCCATGCTCTTGTAAGTAATATAACAGTATAAAAATAAATGTATTGTGTACCTTCTGCTCCCTGTTACATTGAAGCGACCACTTAACATTTTCATGGGTAACCACTTTTTGTTTGGGATTACACCTTAATACTTCCACATTTCCAGCTGTATCTGTATGTTTAAAATTCTAGTTAAGGAATAGAGCTTTGCACTTGCCTCTCACCCTGCCCAGAGCTGTCTCCAGACACCTCTCCATCTCCCTGGTGCCATTCCAGGTACAGCCGTCCTGCAAAAGCTCTGCTCCACACTGGTGAGCTCCTTCCATGCCCCAAGGAAATGTTCTTCCCCAACAGAGAGCAACCCATGTGTTGCCAAGGTTTCACAGGGAAGGGAAATTTTTCACAGAGCTGGGCAATGCCAGAGTTTGTGCATGAGGACAAACCAGACTGGGCTCCACTGACTCCTCAGCAAGGGCAGCACGGACACTTCTCTCTTGCCAACGGGGGAAGTTTTTCAATTAGAGAGAAAGAAGAGGTGTTTGAAGGGAATCAATTCATCTATAGCATAAACCATACCCAGAGTAGGAAAGTGCAGCAATATCTTTATTTCCAGCCTGGTGGATTATCCTCTCTACAGACCTGAGGGAAAGCAGGGCTGGTACAGCAACACCAGTGTGCGACGTGGGCACCGTGCCCCTCGTCGATGCAGCTGTGGCAGCAGATGGAACTGCTGGCACAGGAACTATTCCTCCCTCAGACAAACAAGCTAAAGTGTTAAAATGTTATAATCACAAACCACATTAGTTACACAAGTCTATGTGAGCTACCACGACAGCAGTGACACCACTGGTGTGTGATGGAGAGCTCAGCTTCAGCTGAAACCTTCAAAGCAAACCCTCATCTGAGATGCTTCTTAGCAACACAAATACCTTTCCTTAAAATAAAATGTTTCTAGTAGTGATACTTGGACAGTACCCAAATAATTATCCTTATCCAAAAATGTCTCTGTGTTTATCAAAGTGGAAATGAAGCCAGGCTGGGGGAGCTGGGGGTGTTCAGCCTGGAGAAGAGAAGGCTCTGGAGAGAGACTTGGGACAAGGACCTGTAGAAGCAGGACACAGGGAAGGGCTTCCCACCGCCAGAGGGCAGGGTTAGATGGGATATTGGGAAGGAATTGTTCCCTGGGAGGGTGGGGAGGCCCGGGCACAGGGTGCCCAGAGCTGCTGTGGCTTCCCCTGGATCCCTGGCAGTGTCCAAGGCCAGGCTGGACATTGGGGCTGGGAACAGCCTGGGACAGTGGAAGGTGTCCCTGCCCATGGCAGGGGTGGGATGAGATGGGATTTAAGGTCCCTCCCAGCCCAAACCAGTCTGATATTCTGTGAAATTGTGCTTCTCTCCCATCTCAGTTTGCTCACCACTCAGAACATGCTGCCTTCTGATCTGACTAAAGGCTTCCAACTTGGTGCCTATTATTAGCTGCTTAAACCAGTTTCTGGTGATTCAGACAACTGTTCATGGCAGTGTAACTGTAATTGTCAGTACACTGTGCTCCTGAAGAAGACGACAAAACAGTGTCAGTAATGAGCTCTACACAGATTTCAGGCAACTCCTTGGTGACATGACATGACTAATAATCCAATATTGCTAATGATTAAGATGATGAAAATCCAGACATGCATCACGGCTTTGAGTTAAATATCAAGAAATGAAACGTTTATGCCCCATCTATAAAGACTTTACCCAAAAAGCTACTTAAAAATGCTGTTGGAATTAAGACTTAAATATCTGGAAAATAAAAGGACTCTACTGCTTTTCAGCTACCTTTGAAGACATCATGTCAACACCACCTAAACCCAACTGTTCTCACACTTCCTGACCTCTTTTACACATTTCCCTTTCCACAAAAGCTTCTGTTTCCAAAGGAAAAAGGAACAGAGTAAACACAGGGCACTTTCTAGTGGAATAAAAGCACATGACTGTTTTCCCCACCCTACACAGTGATTCAGCTCCAAATTCTACCTCCTCCACATCTCCCTTGGCCCAGGTGTGCACAGAGCAAGCCCTTCCCTGCCAGCAGTCACACTGTCCCTGTGGCTGAGCTGTGGCAGAAATGCCTCTCCTCCACGGAGCAGCAGCAAACCAAGAGGATTTCCAAAGGGAGAAATTGTCTCTGAACAGCCCAATCCCTGCCCAGATTTGTGAGGATTCAATCCCTTCATCTCTCCCATTAGTTGCACTGTCATGGCCCTGCTTCCCCATGTGCACTTACAATGAAATCTGGACAGAAAGATTATCCTGAAGTCTCTTATTTCTCTTCCAACATGATTTTTAAACTCTACCAGCATCCTACAGACCCTTTCATACATTATTTGGTGTAGCATTAGAAGATTGGCCTCAAAAAATAACCTTACAAGAACAGAAGTTATCCTATTAAAAGGTCACTTGCCTTTACTTATGTATGATGTATTAAATTTGTATATCCAGTTTTGTTGAAAAATGTAGGAACATTTTTCTGCTGAGGCTTTCCTGCTTTCCTGATTATGAATGTAAGGAAAGCATGTTCTACGAGAAGAATTTAATTTATTTATGAATTAGTTGACTAATAAAATGAACTTACAAGGAAAGTGCATCGGCTGTTGAAGAGTGTCAGACTTTAGAGGGCACATTAGAGTTACACTGGTCATTTATTGAAGACATTAGTTTTAAATTGCTGCCAAGGCTATCTACAGACAAATTACAGAAAACGTGCTTGTGCTTTGCAAGAGACATTTTGCTCATTTTGGTCTCCGTTTTAAATGGGAAATAACTCTGTCTCTCTTCTCCAGACCACAGTGCAAGGACATTTCCCTTGTAATACAAAATTACATTAAAAATAAAAGCAATAAAAGGCAAACCTGAGTTGGCAGATTTTTTTTTCCCCTCTGTAAATGAGAGTACTGGAAAAATAGGTGCTGAGGTACCCCGGTAATGACCCTAGTCTGGAAAATGCTGGGTTTTGAGATATTAATAAAATTCAGAAAACCACTCCAAGTCAATATCTGAGCTGGGTGCCAAGTGCTTGTCTGCACTGCTCCCCAAGAACCTCCTCCCTGCCTGGCAGCACTGACCGACCCACAGCATCCCCGTGCTGGCAGGCAGGAGGGGAGAGCCCTGAAAGAATGAGCAAAGCCACCTCCAGAGAGGTCTGGAAAACTCTGCAGAAACTCTGGAAATCAGGTGGCTGATAGACACAAAGGATAATCTTGTCAGAGCACATTAACTTCTGGATCCGCTGGATTTTTCCATGCCGTGCCTCGTCTGCAGCGAACGGAGCCTGGCCATGCCCAGGTAGGTGACACCCCGTGACCAGGGCACAGCCAAACCTCAGCTTTCCAAAACCTTCCCCGTGCCTCCAGCCCAAAAGCCAGTTTTTATTTTAAATCCAAGCTAGGTTTTACCCACTTGGCGTTTTTAAAAAAGCCTTTCACATGTAAAAAACCTGCAGCTGTTAAGACTCTCCGAAGAACACACAGGCTGCAAGTCTGAGCAAATCAGGATAATTGCAAGAAAAATGTAGCAAGTGTGCAAGGCTTCAGGCTTTGGGAGAGGGGTATTTTTAGACTGAGATCTGAAGAATAACTCCAGGACATCGGGCTAGACAGTGAGGGCAACAGAAGGGGGAAATGTCAGAGCAAGAGGCTACAGAAAGCTTATGGAGCTGCAAGTGCCCAAATGTGATTCTTTCCAAGCAAATAAATTTGCCGTCTGCATCTGTTCATGGGTTTCACTGAAAATGAGAAAATCATCACTCCATATGCAAGATGCAACCCAGTGCATTAAAAAAAGGCACAGAGCAGTCTTTTCAGATAAATTAAAGCAATTAGAAAAAAAAAATCAATGCTTGTGAAACACCATTGAGAGCTTTTGCCTCCTTGATCTTACCAATATTTCTCTGAGAAGAAGACTTATAAATAAAATTGAAGTTGAGAAAAACATTTGACACAGGGGTAGTGGCTTCCAGAGGAAGAGGAGATTATTTGTTCTTTTTAAGGAATTACAAACTCCACAAATATTCTCCAAAACATTCTTCAGCACGCAAACTGGAGGATTTGAACCTGGACTCTGTCCTCATTTACCTTTAACTCTCTAATTTCTTAACATCTGAAAAACTTTTCCATTAAAACTACGCAGCGCTCCGCTGTGTCACAGGGTACACAGTGACAAATTGACAAGATAATTTTTATTTTTCTACAGCATTCAGCGGCGCAGCAAAGGCTTCTGTGGAACACGTCTGGCTTCTTCCCTTCTCAGGAGCGGCCTGGAGCATCCCCGGGGAGCGGCACAAAGGCAGCTCAGCACAAACAGGGACAAAGAGCCAGCGTGGTGCTCACTGACATCACTGGGTACGAGCAGCACGCTGCAGGGCAGCCCCATCCCTTCAGGGGAGCAGCAGCCACTCCAGGGATGCCAGTGCCAAGCTGTCCTTCCTCAAGAGCAAAGCCAGAGCGTGGAGAGCCGAGGTGACCTCACCCAGTGGGAAAAAGCATTGGAATGGAGCAGGCAGGTCACAATCTGCAAAGCGGGAGGACTTTCATGGTTTGCAAGTGAATTTAACTTTTTGTTACACTGGTTCCCCGAATGCTGTCCTTTCTGTTATTCTTGTGTGTTACACTGAAATTGGCTTCTCAATTCCTGAATTAAACTCCTTTACCCAAATCCAGCCAGAGTTAATGGCCTGTTAGCACAGAGCAATTTTGAAAGCTATCTTTGAAACGTATTATTCAACTGAGACAAGGCTCATTCTACTCTTTTACTGTTACTCAGTTTTCAAAAGCAGGATAAAAGGGTTACGATTTTACTACGTGGGAAACAAATTAGATGGGAGCCCTTTGGGATGCACTTGGTATGGGTTCTCTAGAAGACACAGACCCAGCAGGCAAATCAGGCTTTTGTGGTTATTGCACCTTTTGGTCAAATTTGGCTGCCTGGACGTTCGGAACCACAAAAGCAGAGAGTGCTGTGCTGCCAAGAAGGGAACATTTCAAAAGGAAATTACCCAAATCATGTGCTTGCATCTCTTTATGGGTACTTGGAGGGCCCATAAACAGCCCTGCACTGCAGGAGCAAGAACTCCCTGTGCTAACCCAGGGCAGAGCCAGCCCTGCCACTCCTCCTGTCCGGCCAACACCTGCAACAGTTTAGTGTGAAAAACAAAATAAACCAAATCTATCTCATTATATGTCTCTCAGGGGCTGGTTCACTGACTCCTGCAGCTCACAGACACGGGGGTATTGACCCAAGGTGCAGCAACCCCTCCCAGCAGTCCAGTGGGGATGTGCCGAGCTCCCCAGGGCAGAGCAGGATCTCCCAAACGTTTCCTGCCCTCGCCCAGCACCAAAAGGAAAGAAGGATGTGCTCCCCTCTACTCCCAAACCACAGGAGCCTGTCAGTCAGGGCACGATGCCCCACAGCTCCGCTCCGTGCTGCAGCTGTTTTGGCACATTTCACGTCTCGAGTCGCTCAGCAGCACTTGTGAGGGCAGCTCTGATAAGCTCCCTGCACACTCCTCTCCCCTGAACGCAGGTGGAAGCAATCACTTCCCATCTCACCGGGCTAAACATCTTCTGCTCTGCACTTACACAACCTTTTCTTGTTTCTCCCGAGTTTCCTGCCCAGGAGCAGAATCATGAGGGAACTTGCACACATCCTTCTCCATTCTGGCAGAGACACAGACATTTCAAGTGCAACCCACCCCGACCCATCTTCCTGCACAGTGAATGTGACACCTCATACGACTCCAGTGGCTCTCCTGCCCCTCGGGACAAGGGCTCTGCAGAAGCACTATTCCCCTTCTGTCAAAGCTAAGTGTATATAATAATCCATCTCCATTCAGGGAAGAGGTTTATAAACCATCTACATCATGCTACTCTACAACTACAGTTACATTTCAGACAGCAAAAGCAATAACCAAGCCTTCAAAAAGCTGTTGCAGCAGCATATCATTTTAGCAGAACCTTTTGATGTCAGTCAAAAATATTGCTGAATGTCTGCTTTCAGGGGAATAGTCCTTGGAAGAGAGGAGTGTCTGGCTGTACAGAGGCTCTGGAAAACTCCTCTGCAGCTTGGCATTTGCACACCAGGTAGGGCCAGTGCCAGTGAGGATGGAACTGTGGCTGCTTCGGTGGGACACGGCTCCTGAGGGGACAGGGAGAAAGGGCTCTCCTGGCAAGGGCTGGGGAGAAGCTCAGGGACAGAGCAGCACAATTATTCCTCTGTAAATATGCCAGTAAATTCCGTGTGTGGATGCCACACATCCGCTGGGGAGGTAGCAGAACTCTGGCAGAACAGGCACTGCTATTGTTACACCATTCAACTTCTCCTGTAAACAAGCCCTAAAAATAATTTTCTAGATAAATCAGGCTTGCAACATGAAGAAGGGAGGCTTTAGACCAAACCCACTTCAAAGTGTTCCCAAGGCTGTATCCTGCTGCCAAGGCAGGGCACAGCATCTCTGCCTTCCTTCCACATGCTGCTTTGCAGAACAACGTCAGTTACTTAAAATTTAGATTAGAATAACTTTGCAACTCTAGGAGGACAGCATTCATGCTGAAACATGACAAGCCAAAAGTGAAAAATGGATGCCTCCAAAGAATTAAAGATTTTCATTGCTCAGACAGCAGCTCTGAAGAGCTGCACAACCTTTGTGCACCCTGGACTACGGGGCAGTTGCAAAGTGCACTCAGAAGCCTACGAAGAATATATTGTGCAAGTCAGAATCCACTTATACTGATGTCTGATAAGTCTTATTCTTGAGCAGTTTGAATCTGCCCAGCTGTGTGAGAGCATTCCCCACGAGCCTTGGAGACACATGGACTCCATTACCAAACACAGAGACACTGAGAGAGCAGAACCACACGAAGGGGCCTGGGACTGTTCCCGGGGAGCTGCTGAGGTTAAGCACAACCAGCCAGAGCCTCATAGCATGCAAGAGCACAGGAGGAGTTTTTGAAGCTTATTCCTAGTGGCATGTTTCCTCAGCAGTACCTATAGCTGTTTGTTCCTTGCCATTCAGCATCAGCTGGCACAGAACTCCCAGGCGAAGGCGAGGGGCCGAGGCTCTGAGGTGTATCCACGAGCACGGGGCACGCTCTGCTGCTGCTGCTCCCTGCAGACACACTACCCCTGGAAACCTGCTTCCCTCAGCACTGCAGAATGACCCTTACAGCAGCTCCTGACAGGAGGGGCAGCCAGGTGAGGGGCAGCCTCTTCTCCAGGGAATGAGCCAGAGGACAAGAGGGAACGGCCTCGACTGTGCCAGGGGACAGCAGCAAGAATTTCCCCATGGAAAGGGTGCTCAGGCCTTGGAAGTGCCCAGGGAGGTTTGGAGTGCCCATCCCTGGAGGTGTCCAAGGAAGGGCTGGAGGTGGCACTCAGGGCTCTGGGCTGGGGACAAGGTGGGGATGGGGCACAGCTTGGACTCGATGATCCTGGAGGGCTTTTCCAACCTCAGCGATCCTGGGATTCCAGTTAACACAGGTTGGTCCCATTTAACCTGGTTTTCTCCCCAGTTAAGAGCTCTGGTTTGCAGCTCCACCAGCTGAGAGCCTTTGGGTTTTCATTACAGAGGGGTGGCAGGGATCAGTTGTGTTGTCATTCCAAGTGTTTTGTTTGCTCTTTACACACACACACGAGCAAGTTTTCATTCTAAAAGCCTTCACAGAAAAGGCCTGTTTATATTCAGTGGGATTTTAGTGGAAAGAAAAACCCTCCAGGCATCAAAGCAATGGGTCAAACTGTCCAGGAGGACAAACTTGCCCCAGTCTCCCTTACTCCAAATGACCACCTCCAAGTAACAAAACCTTTATCATGTACTCACATTGTAATATCCACAACTACATGGGTTATTTAACAGCTCCTTTTGATAAGCTTACATTTTAAATTTTTAAAATATTAAATTGTGTTTAAATTCATTCAAATAAAATTTTAAAAGGAAATTTATTACAGAATTTGCTTTGTGCTTCAACGGAATTGAAAAACCTGTTTTGCCTAGTCTTGCCTTAATTTAACTAGCAACAATTAAATTTTAATTTGTACCATCTTACCTCAATCAATTTGTTGGCATGCTCACGGAAAACCTGGGCATATTCTTTAACTTCTTTTTCATTCCCATTCTTGGCAGCTTCAATCAATACTAAAAGAGGAACATTTGTTTCCAGAAAAGAGTCTGAAACGTGGTCCATAACAGCTTTGCGGAGCTAAAATAGAAATAAAAGAATGAGTTATTCTTCAGTAGTGTTGCACTGCTGTTCCCCTCTTACTGCATTAATACGTAAAGCTTAAACTCCTTTTGTCATTGATCCTTTTTCCTTTGTGTGACCAAGGCTTTCCTTGCACTAAGTCTTGTCTACACACTTTTTGCTTCAATTTAAATTAAATCTCCTTAGAAAATGAATTAGTTATAGAAGTGCAAGTCACCAGTTTGGCCACAAATATTGATTTAGCAGCTCATATTGGTTTTGTCTGAGTAAATTTGCTGCTTTCCCTCAGCTGATTAAACAACACACTGATTTAACTTTTTTATTTTTCTGCTAGAATAAAAACATTTTTCAACAAACCTGATCCATATTCTCACTTACTCAAAAATGGAAATATGTTGCTTTAAAACCAATCAGACAAAAGGCTGATGCTACATAAATACAGTTCTCAAATAAAATAGGTTGAGATGAACACCACCAGAATTATAAAATATCACTGATTATCTTCAAAACCCATCAAGTGAAAGTTGTTTTTTGGGGGTTTTTGGTTGGGTTTTTTTACCTCTCTTGCCATGAGGATGATGAAGACTCCAACATCTGCATGACACAGTCAACAGGGAATTAACAGGGAATTACATTTCTACCCCATGCTTCCCCCTGAGCCACGCACTGGAAGCTTCTGGCTTCTAATTCACTGCAGGGAGGCCAGCAAACCCAGTGCCCACGAGGAACAAATGCCCAGACAACATTTCCCAGAGGGCAAGCACGCAGCAAAGCCCCCGTTTGTCTCAGCCAGTGCCACCTGTGACCCATTCATTACCTGCCTGCGCAGGTCTCTGGTCTTTTTGGTCATTTTATCAATGGCAGAGTTCAGGGCATCACTTCTCTCCTTGCGGCCAGCCTGGAAAACAGCACACAAAGAGGTAAACAGGTATTCAGGGTCTCGAAGTTAAAGCAGTTATTATTCATTTCAAGTATACTGTAAGCTTCTTTCTTTATTTTTCAGGTTTGTAAAGTGATTCTGCAGCAGCCTCCACCTCCCTGATAAGGCAGTCGCTGCTCCCTCCACAGCCCATCCCCAGGGATCACACAACACTGCTCCTGAGCAGGCAGTCAAAAGCCCAAAATCAAAAGTCAAATCCTTATAAACCTTTTGTTGGGTAAGAAATTCAACATTTCAAGTGAGACTCCAGGCCCACCCACGGGGAGCTGCCACGGTTTTGATCCAGCACGTTTCTCCTGAGCCCTGTTGTTAGAGAGGGCAAAGGGCCAGGCAGCAGGGCCAGCTTCCCTTTTCCATCAGACACTGGGTCAAAAATATCCTCATTTGTATCAAATTAAGAGTTAGATAAGACAGTGGTGGTGGTCTGATTTTGCTGGGAGTTTTTTTCTGTATAATATAGCTTATATTAGGGTATCAAAACACACTTTATGCAACCACAATCCAATTTCTGAAGTCCTAAGCCACAATCAATATAATTATCCAGTTGAGAAGAAAAACCATTTAGCAGTGCTGCAGTGAGGGTATGCCAGGTATCAATTCTCCAGGTGACAGGCTGGTGTGAAATATCTGGATGAACAGCCTTGAATCTAAAACATCAAGTCCACTCTAGAGCAGGAATAAAAAATGGAGGGGAGGGAGTTAGGATGTTGTAATGTCATTATAGCATAATGAATTATTGAAGATTTGTCACCGCCATGATCAAGTTATTTGATTCTCATCACAAAAGGTAACTGAAAAGTGACTGAAGCCAAACCCAGGAGCTCGTTGTGACGCCGCCACAGCCTTTGGCAGCCTCAGCACCAGCCCCTTCTTTGCTCTACATTCAAAAATCAAAGCCGAAGGCTCTAAATAAAGTGATGATTAATGCACTGATTTGCCCAACACTTTGCTGTTCCCCTGCTCAGGGGATATGACAGACAGGACTCCCTGATCGATGGCTTTGTCCCTGGCATGCTGGTGGCAGTGGGCAGTGCTGGCACCTCAGGGGGACAGGGGGACACTGACCCCAGAAGCTGCCACCAGGCACTGCCCCAGCCACAACCTGCAGTGGCAGCTGCTTCTCCTCCTGATTCCACTCCTTTTTACCCACAGCAACGTGACCATTTTACTGAACCCCCAGCACCCCTCCCCACACACTGGGGTTTTTTCCCAGGAACAAGTTTGGATCTAAGATATACACTCATCTATTATGCAGAAAGCCAAACATTCAGCTGTTCCAAGAAGTGCCATTTTACTTCTCCCCGGCTGCTCCCACATTACCACTTCAACAAGAAGCAGGAGCAGGGATTTGAGGCGAGGCCACCCATCAATTCCACTTTGCTGTCCCTGGCTTCACAGCCCACAACAGCCTCGGTGCACAGCACCAGATGCCTTTTGGATGAGAGGAAAACAAGAGATGGCTTCCACTAATGGACATTCAGTTCATGAGACCACTATGCAGAACACCCCAAAGAGCACATTCCAGCCTGAGCAGCGCTGATTCCTCCCTGCTGATCCACTCCTGTGAAACTGCACCACGTCCCAGCACACAAAGAGCTGCACAATCCAGCCCCACCCCATTTTAGGAAGGCAGCTCCAGTTTATTTCCACCTTGTTACATGCAGAAGTCTGAATAAAGAAGCCTGTCAAAAGCATGGCCAGAATTTCCCTCGGAAGGCTGCAGGATAAAGCACCCTGCTAATTTAGCTCTGGTGATTTAGCACATGGAGCTGCTAATTGGGATCCTTCGTTAGGGCTGACTGGGGGCAGGACAGGACAGGCCCAGGAGACCTCTACAGACACCCTGCTGCCACTGACATCTTAAACCATCCCAGCCAATTCCAACCAAGCTCCTGGAGACAACAATGTCGAGTTTCATCCAGCTGAAGTTTCTCGACCTTTTTTTTTCCCTGCATAATAAACACTGTGTTTCCCTGCCCCATAAACACTGTGGGGCCAATCAACCCCATTAGGACCTGGTGGAACACACGAAGAGCTGCACAGCCTGTGGCAGCACGAACCCTCCTGGGCACAGGAACACGCTGAGGATCATCCCTCACCACAACACTGTCCCTTTGTCCAGGCTCCCACACACCTCGGGAATTTTACCCATTGGTTCCACCCTACAGCTCAAAAGTCCTGTTTGAGCTGGTCTCCCTCTCTCAAGTAATAAATCATGTTTTAAAGGTTCCAAGTGCCAGTTTAGCTCTTTTGGGTAATTTGTTCCACTAACCAATTAGCCTGACCATTAAAAACTGGTCCTCATGTCTGGTGTGAACCTTCACTGAGGAGCCAGCTAATGACCCAGCAGCACAGGGCAGCCCAGCCATCAGCTCCTGCTATCCATGGGATTGGGAGGACTCACAAGAGTGAAGCCCAAATATTCAGATTTCTAATAGGGTTTTTAGATATTCAGCACAAACCTCTGCTGAGGGAATCACGAGCCCCGCAGTCAGCGAGCAGCTAACAGATTCAGTAGATTTAATAGGGTCATGATGACCATGTCAATCATCCTGCAGCATGATATCCCAACCCTGTCCAGCATCATGGATAATAAATTTAGCCACGGTGCAAATTTACTTTAAATTAAATCAGATCTTTATCCAAGAGGAATGAATTGATGTTAAAAATTGCTCGTTTCCCCCACCCCCTTAATCTCTGCTCTTCCCCCACCATTGCTGCCCTGCTTGTGGAGCAACACCAACATTTCCTGTCACATCCCTGCGGTCCCAGCTCACACCACCATCCCCAGTGGGGCTTGTTTTAATGCTCAAAGCAAAGAAATCTGTGTACAGGGAGGGGAGCAGAATCACCATTCTGTCACAAAGCATTCCTGCTGTAGGTGTGCCATCTGAATTCAGACAACCAAAAGACAGTCCCAAGCTTTTCCTGTAGCTATGGAGGGTAAAATCTAATCCCAGCTGAGTTATGGAGGTACAGGAGCACAGTGGTGGTGGTGGTGCATTCCACCAGGATCAGCAGAGCACGTGCTGGGACCAGATAATCAAAGATATGTTTTTGTAGCTAAACATCACAAACATCTGTTGGTAATCTTAGAGGTCGGTTAAGCTGAGCCTACAGAGGTAGAGACGGTGCCTCCTGCTCAGCACCACCTCACACCAACCCTGCAGAGCCCAGCATGCCCCCTCCCCAGACCAGCACCCAGATGTGCACCAGATGTGAGCCACTGCTGAGAGCCACCCCTGCCCCACGTGCCACCCACCACACCATTACCCAAAAACGATGGTTGGCAGAGAGGTTTCTGCTTCAGGTGTCTGTGAATTGTCTTCTGGGCTGTCAGTACAACAGGCAGCCTCCTGGTTAATGATGGGGGCTGAGTAAGTGACAAACGAGTGCCTGGCACACCTTCCTGTGGGCAGGCAGTGGTGTGTCACCGTGCCACCTCTGAGCTCTGCTTCCAGGGGACACAGGACATCAGTTCCCAGGTGTGTTTTGTCCCATGCTTGGTTTTGCCTTGCCACCCAGCCTAACTCCATGCCTACAGAGGATAACCATGCACGGCCCTCCATCACTGTGACAGCAGGGCTGCCAACAAACTCCAGACAGAACAGTGCTGGTTCAAGGCCAGGCAGTGCGAGCAGCAGAGCGTGACCCACACCAATTCCAGCAGTGTTTTCACATCCAAGGTCTGCTGGTGGAGGAGGCAGGACTGTGCCCTGGTTTGCTGCAGGAAGGAGTCTCCCACAGCCAGCCCACAGCTCAGCAAAGCAAACCCTGGGCTGCATGGCATGGTCCAGGGTTCAGCAAGAACCCGAGGGACAATAAAGCTGCCTGTGCTGTCCCCTCTGCCCAGCTTGCTGTGCCACAGCACTCCCAGCCTGACATCCCTCCCCACGGCCAGAGAGGGGAAGGGTGGCTCCTGCACTCACCCTGGCACAAGGAGGAGTTACAGTGTGCAACCAGTGCCAGGTGCAGAGAGCTGCCAGACAGGGAGGTGACAGCCACCACCACGCTGTGCCACCACATCTGCCCTTTGCTCCCAGGAAGACAAGGACACCTGACCCACAGTGCCCTGTCCCATCCTTCCCACTGCCCTCCCCCAAAGGACTCTCCTGAAGCTGGCCTGAAGCACTGGGCGCATCTGCTGCTGCTGGATCACCTCAGACATGCCTTTGCCCCATGTGCCCCTTCCCAGGGCTCAGTGCTACCACGGCAGCGAATCCAAGTGACAGAGCACGCACGGTGACACCCCAGCCACACGTCCCTGCTCACCTCCTGCCTCACAGCCCCGTGACACAGCACAAGGACAACCTCCTGGCCAAAAAGCAGCAAACCCTCCCGAGGTCCCAACACCCAGCAACAATTCCCACAGCCCTTCCTGCAGGCAGAGGGGTGAGCTGGCTGCTGGGCAGTGCCACACACGTGGCTGCGTGTCCCGGGTGCTGCACCCTCACCTCCAGGGCTTGCACCCTCCAGGCCCCCAGCACAGCAAAGTCACGCAGCCCCCACATCTACATCAAGTAAAATTAGCTTTTATGTTGTTCTTAATACACTAGGAAGGCTTCCACAAGATGTCAGCCTAACTAAATGACAACGCTCGCCTCAGGGTGCAATTCTACTTTCCCGGCGCATGGGTTTAGCAGGAAAACCAGTTGTGCTGCTGCTCCAGGAGTGGGCTAGGTGAGAAGCCCCCAAAAGGGTTATCTGGCCCTAGCAAGCTTAATCCTGCCAATTTCCCTGTCCCCGTTGCAAGTGAGGGTTTGGGCTGCCATAAAGCTCCCGCTGTGGCATCAGACACGGTTCTCCTTGCCGGGCAATGAGTTTTCAGGCTCAGAAGAAACGCATTTGCATGAGTTTTCTGGGGCTTTATTCCCAGCCTGTTACACCTTGACACCCCAGGCAGCTCCCAAGGAACAACGTGGATGTTACTGCAGTGTTCCACACTCAGGAGGCTCAGAGGCACACTTGTGGTAATAACTGTTATTTCACAGCAAGCGCACATAAAAACATGTTTTGCTAAGAAAAGCACCCATAAAGTTCGCGTTAACAGTTTCCTAAACAGGAAACTCGCTGGCAAGGTGCTAAATAGCCCTTGTTTGGTTAAGGGCCAAAGTATGGAGAGCTTCAGAAAAGGAGCAACTCACCGTGTTTGAACATTAACTCTTAACTCTGTGCCAAATTACACAATCTTAACGTGGGAGGAACCTACCAGCAGATACTGATGCAAAAAAGCAAAACGCTTCCAACGATCCCTAATTTCAGCCTCCTGGTAAAGAGCGAAAGAGGCAGCACTGGGGAGGGCTAACAGCTGACCTCACGTTATACCCTTCAGAATGCTGTTGTAAAATGTCATGGTAACATATTGAAATGTTATTAGAATTCAAAGCAACACTTCAGATCAGGGTGGTGCACAGAGCTGCTCCAAGAACCGTCCGCAGGTGCTGCGGTTCTGTCGGACAGCTGGCAGCTGAGCCTCGGCTCTTCGTACACCCAACATTAAACAAGAAGAAATCCTTCAAATGGGTTTATGTAATTTCTTTGCATGTATTTCTTTCACCCTGGAGCAAATGTGAAAACATTTACTATGGCAGAGCAATTTAAGAAATGTATCTAACATTTCCTAATTTGCTTAATCATTAAAGACAGTTACTCTCCTGATGGGTTCAGGGTAGGGTTTATTTGTTTTGCTTTAGCTTTTTTTGAGGTTTTTCAGGTTTTATTCTTGTGTGCTGTTAAAGAGTTCACCTTCTCCATCCCTTTACTTTCCATTCAGTGCTCCCCTTGAGCCTGCCCACCCCAGAAAGGGAGCACCAGAGGCAGTGCTACCATTCCACCACACAACAGCCAGGGGAGAAGCAGGCAGGAAACAGCAGGTCTTAGTTTGAGCAAGGACCTCCAAGGAACCAAAGCAAGGAACCAACACTTAACAACAAAGGTAAACGACCATTTTATTTTAAAATCTTCTTTTGACATAATTTATCTTGCTCCTTCAGCACGGGAAATTTGTTATTCTCAGCTCATTCCAGATCTTGGAGGTCGGAGGTGATACCTCGCTGCTACACAGCAAACACTTTCAAGTGCCTCCTACTACATTATTGCTTTATATCTCAAGGTGAAAATAAAAAAAAAGCTTATCCAAGTTGCCTGGAGCAGGAAGCCAGCGTCCCCCTGCTGCACCCACAGTGAGCCACCACCAGAGCAGTGGCTCCGAAGGCTTCACCTGCACACGCATCCTAAAACCACATAGAAATGTCAATCAATCCTGGTCATTTACCTTTCAGTACCAGCTGTCCCAGAGGAGAGGCTGCTCTGAATAATGGGGCAATGAACCTTTAAAGCAAGCAAACAGCCCTGAGAGCCCAGTGTCCTCCTCCTGGCTGTGTGTGCACGCTCTGGCCAGAGCCCCGCGGGGCTGGACCAGCACACGCAGCTCTGCAGGGACACAGCTCTGCAGCCCTAAACCCCCAGGGGAACTGTTACAGACCCACCCCGCAGCCAGGGGCTCGGGGAGGTGCTGTCCCCCTCTCTGAGGGGACACACAGCAGCAGGACACAGCGGCTGACCACAAGGAAGCCCTCGCAGCGCTCCGAGCCCCGACTGGAAATGCCAACCTCACCATTTCCTCCCTGCACTCCGGTGCCCAGGAAAAAGCAAGTACAAAAGCCACCGTTTGGGAGGAGAAAATAGATTTTCTAGTTTCATAACCGCACACTGTCAAGCTGGATTCCAATTAAATTTTTCCTGTGCCCTAACGCGAGCTTTGCTTTTTCCAGAAATTTCCCCTGGCTTGAAGCGCTTGCTCCTGTGCCCTGCTCCCGGGCTGTACTTCCTGACACACCAGTTCCAGCCACACCACTGCTCTCTGCACTTCTGCAGGGACCACAGGCGCGCACAGCTGTCACACGGAGCTCTGAGCTGCCCGATCCCTCTCACCTCCACGAGAGCCGGTGCTGACCAGCATCCTCTATTCAAACTCTGCGCATTTTGCATCTAAAAGTTCCTTTCATGCAGGGAGATTTAGCAGAAAAGTGGGAGCAGGCAGCACTCAGGCGCTTCCACCCGCGGCTCTGCGCTGCTTTTAACCCCAGCTGGGCAGAGCCGGCGCAGATGTGGGGGGAGCGGGGTGCTGCAAGTCTCTCCTGCTCCTTCTCTCGCGGGGATGAAGGGCTCCTGCCGCTGGATATTTCCCCCTCTACCAGTGGTCTTTAACGTGATCACAGTATGCAGCACAATGCTTTAAAACAGCAAAGCTTCTGGAAAACCCAAACAAAAGGAACGTCACCAGGTGACGTCAGCCTATATAGAGCCCTGTGTGGTCGCAGCGCATAAGCAAATCCATTCTTGTACCGCTTCCCTGAAAAGCTTTTCAGTAAATGCACTCATGCTACTACAGGAGCTTCTCTCAGCAATAAGCCACCCATCTGCCATCAACAAGTTAGGACTAAAGGAAGCCACAGCTGCGGAAAAGGAAAACGTGAGCTTCAATTAACCAGCTGAGCAGCCGCGGAGGACGAAAACTTGTATTAAGATTTAAAAATCGCAGACCTGTCAGAGGAGATCAAGGCAGCAATTTCAAAAGGAATATTCCAAGAGAGCATCGTGGATTTTGCACTAATATCAAAGGACACCAAACCCGGTCAATTATTCAAGGCTGTCTTACATTAGAGCCTTTCACAGACTCACGGCGTTGAGTCTCGAACTACGACTGAATGCACCCTCCAATGTACTCAAAAGAATGGGTAAGTTCCTGCGTTTCTCTGTTCCTTGTATAATGAATGACGGCTCTGCTTTAAAGGAGCAGTTAAGATGCTAAAGCTGATTGCTCTGCACTGAACCTTATGAGAGAAATGTTTTCCGATAGTGCCGCTGTAACCCTCCGTAATCGAGATAAAGCCTCCTCCTAAGTGTAATGTCCAAGTATTCGGTTTGTCGTAGTAAGTTGTTTCTTGCATTTAGAATTAGCTTGTCGGAAATGCATGGCAATGTTATCTGCAGTGAAATCTTCCACCGTGATGTTCCAAGTGTACTGATAAGGCTATCCTATCTTGTTGTTTTCCTAAATTATATTCTGCAGGCTTACATTTCAAGTGGCCATTAGGGGCTCGTATGCTGGCAGCACTATATGCAATGAGTATGGTTTTAAAAATGCTGCCTGCCTTGGGCATGGCTTGTCCACCAAAATGTCGCTGTGAGAAGCTGCTCTTTTACTGTGACTCTCAGGGGTTTCACTCAGTGCCAAACACCACTGAAAAGGGCTCGCTAGGTTTGTCACTGAGGCACAATTATATTTCTGAACTTGAAAGGGATCAATTTGCAAGCTTCAGTCAACTTACTTGGCTTCACTTAGATCATAATCAAATTGCAACAGTCAGAGAAGATTCTTTTCAAGGACTGTATAAACTTAAGGAATTAGTCTTAAGTTCCAACAAAATCTTTCATTTGCCAAACACAACTTTTAGCCAGCTGCTTAACCTGCAGAATTTGGACCTCTCTTTTAATCAGTTATCCTCTCTGCACCCCGAGCTCTTCTACGGCCTTCGCAAGCTACAGACCTTGCACTTGCGATCCAACTCCCTGCGGACCATCCCGGTCCGCCTGTTCTGGGACTGTCGTAGCCTGGAATTCCTGGATTTGAGCACAAACCGCTTGCGAAGTTTGGCTCGCAACGGATTTGCGGGATTAATCAAGCTGAGGGAGCTTCACCTAGAGCACAACCAGCTGACAAAGATTAATTTTGCTCACTTCCTCCGGCTGAGCAGCCTGCACACGCTCTTCTTGCAGTGGAACAAAATTAGCAACTTGACATGTGGGATGGAGTGGACCTGGGGCACCTTAACAAAGCTTGATTTGACTGGAAACGAAATCAAAGCCATCGACCTCACCGTCTTTGAAACTATGCCTAACCTTAAAACCCTCCTCATGGATAACAACAAGCTCACCACTCTGGATTCCAAGATCCTGAGCTCGCTGACATCCCTCACCACCGTGGGCCTCTCCGGCAATCTGTGGGAATGCAGCCCAAAGATCTGCGCCTTGGCCACATGGTTGAGTGGCTTCCAAGGTCGGTGGGAGCACTCCATCCTCTGCCACAGCCCCGACCACACCCAGGGAGAGGATATTCTGGATGCAGTGTATGGTTTTCAGCTTTGCTGGAATTTATCGACTGTGGTTACCCCTGTGGCTACGACGTCGTACACAGCTCCAACTACCGAGTACACGAAAAGAATAAGCTCTTCTCATTTCCATGTGGGAGACAAAGAGATTCCAACTACGGCAGGCATGGTCGTTACCACCGAAGAACAGTTCCCCGAGCCAAACAATGCCATCTTCACTCAGAGGGTAATTACAGGAACAATGGCTTTATTGTTTTCTTTCTTTTTTATCATTTTTATAGTGTTCATCTCCAGGAAGTGCTGCCCTCCCACACTAAGAAGAATTAGGCAGTGCTCAATGATTCAAAACCACAGGCAGCTCCGATCCCAAACGCGGCTGCATATGGCCAATATGTCAGACCAAGGACCCTATAACGAGTACGAACCCACCCACGAAGGACCCTTCATCATCATCAATGGCTACGGACAGTGCAAGTGCCAGCAGCTGCCCTATAAAGAATGTGAAGTATAATACCTACAGCCCATCACAAAGTAAATCAGATAAGTAACCTATTTTAAAATTGTAGGGACCTACATCAGATTCTAATTTTTACAAATGTTGACATAAAGCCTAATTTTCCAAGCTACTTAATGGAAACATTGTTTATGGAGTGGTGCAGTATTTTTAAGTTTTTTAAAAAATAAATCCATAATATTTTCAGTGTTCAAGAAGCAATGATTACATTAAACTTGCACTCCTAATGTTTAAAAGTCTAAAGAGATGCTCACCTCAAACTATGTAAAATGTTTCATGTTATGTAATTATATGACTGTGTGTAAACATTTATACCCGAGTCTCCATATTCTACTTTTTCTACTGCAAACAGTTGGAGGGGAAGGCTACTGGATATCTGTACAGGGATCTGTGGGGACGTGCGCTCCGTTTGTTCCACTGCAGCTGGAGGATCCCAAACGCTGCAGCTGGCTCCAGGCACCTTAAGGGCAGCCAGGGAGGAAGATTTTCCTCCTCTGAGCATTTCACTCCAGTAAGGGAAGGGAGGGAAAACAGAAGGAAAAAAATAAAATAAAAAGCAACAAAGGTCCAGGTGGGAATTTCAGTGCATTGGGGTGAATTTGTTTAAAATACAGTTTGGCTCTGTGCACGTTCATAGCTTGGCTTGCTGAAAGGCACAGCAGGCACAGAAAGGAGCAGTTCACATGGGCACACACATATGGGCACACACAGAGCTCCAGGCAGGATGGGCACACAGCCTCAGGCAGGATGGGCACACACACACAGAGCCCCAGGCAGGATGGGCACACAGCTCCAGGCAGGATGGGCACACACACACAGAACCCCAGGCAGGATGGGCACACACACATGGGCACACACACACAGAACCCCAGGCAGGATGGGC
>VZTH01004849.1:23538-49547 GCA_013397815.1 Aleadryas rufinucha
GTGGGGGGGTGGGGGGTCTGCAAAGGATTACATTATTTTTAAGTCAACTGCTCAAATATTGTAAACATTCTAACCAAAGCTAAAAGATTCAGAGGGATGGAGAATTATTTTCTATATATATACATGTATGTATAACTAAAAAATGTGTTGTGTCCAATGCTGCAGTGTTAAACAATTACCAGCACACCCCGATGAAGAAACGAAATTCCTCACAGTGTTGCCATACCTTGACCAAATCCATAATTACAGTATGCTAATTGTGATGTACTAAACTATCCTGCAAACTTTTTAAATGGAAAAACCACTGCATAAAAATCTGTTTGCTATTTCACTCTGCTTTTCTCTCTGTATGACCACTTAGTGAGGTATTTAGGGTGCAATTATACAACAGTTTGATGTTTTCTTGTGAGATGAATTCGTCCAAGGCAATTATAGCAAGATAAGTAACTTCTGTTAAGATTTTACATAAAGGTTTTTCAATTGCTGGTTTTGAAGATATTAATTTGCATCATTTTACTTTTACATACAGTGCCCTTATTATAAAACCAATATTTTGTTTACTTCCCTTGACTCTGTACTTTAATGGAAGAGATCCAGTGAAGCCTAATGGATTTCCATGGAGATATCTTTGAACTCTTGTTACTGTTAAGTCTAAGATGAGTCCATTTACACCTGTTCTGGGAAATTAATTACTGCTTTTAACTGACTACAAAAAATCCTGCGGGGTAGGTGGACAAAGAGCAGATATTCTGTGTGATTAAATCCCACGTGAGGCAGAAGGCCAGAGCTAAGCTGAGAAATACAAACCCATGTTGGTCCCCAGGGGTATTTAGCTGACTGCAGGAGGACTTGGCTTTGCTCCTTCCCATAACTAAGTGCTCTCACAGCTCTCCTGAGGCTCAGGATGCTGCTCCAGGGGCAGGGGAGTGAGCAGTGAGTGGGCAGTGAGTGGGCAGTGAGTGGGCAGTGAGGGGCCATCACTCTCCCTGCCTGTGCACCTCCCTCACCCCACACTGGCTGGCACAGGTCGGCTCTGGGAGCCTGGGGAGGAGGCATTTAGGGATGACTTCCACCTACAGCTGCAGGGTACCAGCACAGACAAAGTCATCACTGAGCTCGTTAATTATCCTGGCAGCCAAACAATCTGGCTACGCTGCCATCCCCCGTCAGATGTCACCGCTGAACTCTGATGGCCCCGGCTGCGTTTGCAGGAAGCAGTCCCACCTCCTCCCTGCACGCCCTGGCTCTAACACTGTTCAAGGGGTACCACGTCAGTCTTCCACTGGGAACAAGAAGTGGCTGCCTGATGAAGAGCTGAGGTCCCTCCAGGAGGTGCTTTGCCAACACCCCAGCTCTGTCCCACTGCATCTTTATGAGCTTTCAATTGCACTCAAGAAAAGCAAAGACAGATGCCCCAGCAGCGCTGGATTTAACCCTCTTCTCCATCCCTGCCACTCATGGCGCTTTCCCAAGCATTAAAGCACTGTTCCAGTGCCTCTCCAAGCAAACCCAGGCACCCAACTTCTCCCTCCCACCAGCACTCCCAGTTTCCACTGGCCCTGCAGTGCTTTTTGCAGGCAGCAAAGCAGGAGGCCAGCAGCAGGCAGAGCCCAGCACCGCTCCCTCTCTGTACTCCACACCAATCCACAGCCCATCTCCCAAATGCCGTGCTTTACGGCTGCTACTTCCAAACCCATTTGTTGCCAGGTTCCAGGCATAAGCAAAGCAATTCTGCAAACATTACATTTAGGGTAACAGGTATCATAAAACTCGCAGAATGTCAGACAGTAGCAGTGAAGTCAACTCGAATTCCCTGCGGAGGGACAGCCAGCGCCAGGCAGAGCCATCGCTCTGCACAAGGACACGGCCAGAGGCTGTTAATATTTTTTATTTTAAAGTTACTGTCTTCCATTTGCAATTGCTTATGACTCTTCCAGGCAAGGAGGGGATTGGAATAATTGTGCTACTCTGCAAGCCCTGATTTATTTTGTTGATGGAACAAGAACCACGATGATTTGGTTTAAATTAATCGTATTTCAGTACAAGCACCAGCTGATGACAGGAGCTTGTTAAATTGCCCTCCCCAAATACCATCTCTGCTGCACAGCCTCGGTTTGTACAGATCCTACATCACTTAGAGGTGCTTCAACACCTCCAGGCACAGCCTCAGAGGTGCTTGGGTCTTTTAGAAACAGAATTTCTTGTACTGCTCCTGAGCTCCTCGTCCCATCCAAAGATCTCCTCCAGCCTCACTGATCCCCAGGCAGCTTCCCCTGCTCCCCAGGCAGCTTCCCCTGCTCCCCACCCTCGTGTCAGTGAAATGGAAACCCAGCAGCACGAGTTCAGGTTTTGAGTCATCCTCCTGAGCAGGCTCAATTAACGCTCCCAGTTAGTCGCTCTGCATTAGATCAGTGTTTAAGTGCACACAAGTAAGAATGACTCGATGAAGGGTAAAATGGGTGAGTGTTCAGTCTCCAGCTGAAGCGTTCCTGTGCACCCAGCTCCCACTCCCTATCAGATGGAAACATAATGAACGCTGCTCTGTCGGTGTTTGGGTTTGTTTGCTTCTCCCCCAAGCAGAAATGATCCGATTTTTCAGCGATCAGCCACGTGCAAATCTGAGCAGCTGAGCTTCTGTCCCATTACCCCCTCAGAAGACAAGGGCCTATTGCTACCTTGTAAAATCAGAAACATCCCGTGGCTTTAAACCAGAAATCTGCACTACACACTTATTTTTAATGTGTCTAAGATAATTTCTGTACTACTTTAATGGAAATAAAGCTGATTTAATTTTGTGATCTGTGTAGCTATCAAAATCCATCTGTTCAGACCTATGAAACTCACCCAGGAGCTGAATTTCATCTTTCTTATGAAGTTTTCCATAAAAATTAAACAAGTTCAGAGGGGGATACAGTATTTCTCCTCCCCCTGAAGAAGGAACAAGCAAGGGAACAACAGAAACCAAAGGCAGCAGCTCCTCCCTCCCCACACCTTCCTCCACTGCAAATGTCCCAGATGCTAAAATTGGTGCTGGGCTTTGCTTTTTAAGGCACCACGTTAGCAGGATGCTTAGAGATAATTTCAGAATCAGCTGGAAATTCAGCATTTCACATCTTGTGTAAAAATCTTTTGAGAGGCATCCAGGGAAAGGTACCAGAAGCTTTGAGGGGTATAATCAGGCCTCAGGTGGGGTGAAACACCGATGTACACCACTGTGTGAGCAGGTTGTACACCACTGTGTAAGCACTGAGAAGCTACGACTGCCATCCCCCAACTGCTCCTTTGTAAAAAGCCAAACAAAACCCACCCCAATTTTTCTTTTTACTAATGAAAACACTAGTAAGTGAACTATTCTACCAGCTTAGCAACCCAAGATTACAGAGAGTCCTCGATGCGTTGTGTTTAAATTATGTTCCAAGAGCCAACTTCTGGTGGGAGGGGGTGTGAGTAATGGAGTAAAACAAGTGCAGTGTACAGAAGCATTTTGTTATTAAAATTGTGTATACTGTAAAACTGAATTTGCCTCTTTCTTCCTCCCTTTTCAAGCACAGGTGTCAAAAGCTCACTCTTTCAGGGTCTGTTAAAACCAGACTGCAGCCACTGTCCCAAGCAGGCAAGTCAGGTTTGGGCCATGTGCCAGAGTCACACCAACCCAGCAGCTCCTGTTGCACCTCGGTGGGCAGGGCTGCACGGGCTCTTCCCAAACCAGCTGTCTCCTGATGGGCAAACTCTGTCTGAATGAGCAGCATGGGAGTGAAAACCAAACCAAAGCCAAACTCTGGGCTCTTGAGCAGCTCAGTCAGGATCAGGGCAGGCCTGGCTCTGCCCCTGGGCGCTCCCTGGGTCCCCAGGGCCACCCCCGTGGTCACCTGGGAGTCACTGTGCCAGCCAGGAGCTGGCATCTCCAACGGGACCGCCCTGCCGACAGCTCAGCAAGGACAAACAGCCCGTAAGGCTCAGAGATGTCACACAGTGGGACATCCCATCAGCTCTGAGTCACAGCCCTCCAGGAAGGGTCACAGAAACATTCCTGGTACAAGCAGTGGCCTTTCCATGGGCCACCAGAGCCAACACAGCGTTCAGAGCCACCGTGCCTCAATACCACAGGAAGGATTTCTGGGTTTGAGGAGTGACAAGTTCACAGACAGCCCAAAAGCCTTGACAGAGAAGTGAACAAAAGAACAAGTTTCAGGATGTTCCAAGATGATTACATGCACTGAACTGCCAGCTAAAATCATTTTAGTAACTAAGCCTTAGCTGCATTTACTTTTTTATCAAAAGGTTTGGCTGGAACAAGTTCTCAAGGGTTTTAAATGTCAGTTGGCAAACTGCCTCTCAAATCCTTCTAATACTTCAAAGCAGCACATGATATATCTATTTTCTTAAACTCTCAGAGACTAATTTTACAAGCAAAAGCATCTCTCAACTACAAACCCAGTTGTTCTCACAAGCAAAGGTAACACACCTCAGAGAAAAACCAGTATTCTGAATACATTATGCAAAACTTTTAAATCCAATTAGTAACAAGGAAATGTCAACATCACTAGCAACTTACTCTTAAATGTAGGCTCTGCTAAGACAACTGCAAAAAAATTGAGATTGAAGAATTTGACTGGAGAGGATTGCACAAATGAACTGAAAACTGCAGCACTGGGAAACCCTGACTCCCTCCTCCAGTGAATGTCCAGGCTAAGGGACAGGATTCAGTGGGAGTGTTCACCCACCACAAAACCCTGATGTCAGTATTTTCTGTAATCTGTTGTTAAGGAAAAGCTCCACAAAATCATTGCTACCTAACCAACAATTTCATTACCATGAAGATTTTAGGAGATTTTATTATAATGAGTTAAAGCTCGATTTGTCATATTTGACACAGGATTCATGTGGTCTGGGTCTTATTTTAGAAGAAATGTTTTGACAGTGAGGGTGGTGAGGCCCTGGGATAGGTTACCCAGAGAGGTGGTGGATGCCCCTTCCCTGGAAACATTCCAGGCCAAGTGGGATGGGGCTTTGGGTGACCTGGTCTAGTTAAACTCACTGCAGGGGGGCTGGACTAGGGTGGCTTTTAAAGGTCCTTCCCACCCAAACCATTCTGTGGTTCTGTGAAACAGAAAAATGACAAGTGTCTCCTTAACAAAATTCTGTGTTTGTTTCTGTGATGCACAGCTCCAGAGGTTTGGGTGCCAAGGGCACTGAGCAAACCTTCCTGGGCTGTCAGGGAACCTGATTTCAGCTCTTCAGCTGGTTTGAATCCACAAGGTCTATAATTTGACTTTTTCTTCTAAGTCTGCTAAAAGGATGAGTTAAACATACACAAATTTGAGACCTTCTGAACAAGCAGCATAAAAACCAGGAGCAAGAAGCTGAACCATGACCAGAGGGGAACATCCCTTGAGTTAAACCCAAGCTCTTCTCCCCAGCATGTGACACAAACACTTCCAGTATGCACACACACACACACAAAATAAAGGGTATTCTCTGCTACCTGGATGTTTAAATGAAGGAATAAATCTTGCTTTCATAAAACCAAAGTATTTCTTTTAAATGCCATGGAAGTAACTTCCCTGTTATCTCCCAGCAGACTCTGCTCCTTGCACACTGAATACTCAAGCACACTGGACACAGAGGAGGTGCTGGTTTTCCACCACTCCTTACCCCAAAGGGTGGGCAGTGCAGCCACAGTCTGACAGAGGTGCATCATGCTTTATACCAGTTAAAAAACCAGCCGTATTTCATGAGAGGCCTTGGAGTAAGTGGAAAAGGTTCATCCATCAAGAAGGCTCTTAAATAATGAATGAGTCATAATTCTTTACAGTCAAAAGCAATTAATTTTCTGTATTGTAATCAGGAGAATAAATCTGAAAAATCCATTCTAATGGCTCTGAATCTGAAGGTAGTATTGCAGCTGAATTTTTAATCTTAAAATACAGGAGCAGTGAGAACTTCTGCTGTTTAAACATACAATCTTGTACCAAACAGAACAGCTTTACTGCATATCTAATAGGTAGAACAGGTTTTGTGAGACTGCATGAGATTAAAGACAGCACTAGATATAGGAAATGCATTTCAAGCAGAAAGGGCCTTCCAAGATACCTCCTAACAGTATAGCCACTAAAATACTTGAAATATCCTTTATGAAGTGTACAAAATACTCAGAAAATCTTACTGCAAGAAGTAGTTGTACTTATATGTTTGCAAAGAGCTAAAAACACTGAGAAGCATGTCAAAGTGGAATCCAGCTCAACCCTACAGGAACTATTCCTATTAGGATGCATTTGCTCTCTTTCCCACTAACTCCTAAATAATCCATCACATATCCAGCACCTCGGCCTCAAAAGCCATGTGATGTTAGCTGGGACTATCAATTTCTGCCCTCAAATGGATTGCTTCAACCCTAACACCACTTTAAGTTTTAATTCTTTTAGATAAAAAACCTGTAAAGTTAATAGAGCTCTTAGTAAAGCTAATAATGACACAGTCTGCTAGGAGGGAGAACATGGCAAAGGGGACAGGGACACAAGACTACAGAGGAGTTTCTATCTCTGAAGGCACCACACAGCACTTAACTGAGGAGAAACATATTCCCCTGCACTGCAGCCACTCTCAGCAGCTTTGCTAACAGCTTCTGCTTTGAGGAAGGCAAATTTTAGCTGCCCAAGCAGCTGCAGAGGGGAGTCGTGCACTGAACATCCTCAGCACACACCTATCAAAGGATGAGAGCCAGGAACAAACCACCACGTTGGGAAAACCACCCAGCAGGGCCGTGCTGCAGGCCCCCAGGGCTAAGCACACACCTCTGATTTCAAGAGCAGGAGATATTAAAGCACCATCTCTGCTGTCCTCGGGAGAAGACAACACGCTCCAGTAAAGACGTGCAAGTGCTTATTGATCCCGTCTAGCCCCGGAGCACAGCATCCCCAAACAAACAGCAACGTCTGCTTGAAATTCTGGCTGAATAATTTAAAGAACTTTAAATCAAGCTTTCCAGATAGTCCTGAAGATGGAAATAGATGGGATTGCTTCCAGGTAGGATGAACACCGAGCTCAGCACCCAGGGGAGCAGCAGGCCACTGCAAGGCTGACCTGAGCGCAGGCAGCCAAGCTGGGGAACTCCTGAAGACAGCTGGAAGCTCCCTGGGTATCAAGTGTGTATCTTTGGGGTCCAGGCCTTCAAGAATTCCACAGCCACAGGGCAGGCAGGCAGAGAAAGCCATCTCTATGTTCTTCTCCATGGATGACTGGCTTATCTCTGGGATGTCCATTAGCACCATGGCAGCTGTGGAGCTTGGAAGTAAGGGAGCTGTGACTACATGACAAATGCCTTTTGCCTGCAATTAGCACCCAGAAACTTTCAGAAAGGCTAAGGCTAGATATCTGATTGGGTTGAACTGGAAAAAAACCCCCCAAAACCCAGCAAGCTCTGGCAGGTACTGCATCTCTAACAGGACACTACACTCCTGAACAGAACAAAAATCAGGTACCTCTGACAAGTTCCCAGAGTCTGTGGGGACAAGGAACTTCTAGGACATGTCTGTTCACCCTTTACTGAAACTAAGAAGCAGCAGCCTCAATGTCTCACGTGCCACAAGCTCTTGCCAAGTATTTATTACTCCCTGCCAGTGAGTGCAGAGCAAGTCTCCAGAGCAGCTAAAATGCCACCCATAGTTAAACTCACCAAACACCCACAGAGCCCCCTTTGTAACAACACAATGGCATCAGGAGTAAGGAATTCCAGTTATTTACAGACCACTCAAAATCCCCTCAGTGCTGGGAGCTGCTGAACAAGCTGCAGCGCCTCTTCCACTCCAAGTTTTGGATTTGTCAGCAGTGTAAATATTTGTGGACAAATCCGAAACTTGGATAAAACCACCGCTTTGTTCCACATCCAGGAGGTGTTTTTGGAACGAATTCCAAGCTCCTGTCCCCATGCTGCAGAGCTGTCCCTTCCCAGCCGGGAGCAGGACAGCAGCAGGAGGTTCCTGAGCACAGAGCACTGGCACAGCAGTGGGATCACCCCAGGGAGCTGGAGCTGTGGGATGGGAGCGCTCCACACCCTCCTCGGGCCGCCCCAGCCCCTCCCTGGCTGGCAGCACACCCTAAAACACCGGCACAAATGGAACATGGGCACACTGGAGGCAGACTCCAGTGCACCCAGCACATAAATCCCAGGGATATTGTCCCTCCATACCTACAGCCGTCCACAAACAACAATTAACGTGACAAAGGGTGCCAGGGAGAGTGTCCAGAGACGCATGAGAAAGGTTTATGCCACATTCAAATGAGCTGGTGCCACCAGGCTGCACAGTGCTTCTTTCTTCTCAGTGGGCACTCCATCATCTGAATATGCCCCAATAAAGCTGCATCATCAAGAGAGGAACTTTCTGACACCTACTTTTCCTGTCTGTTTATTTAAAACCAGTAATCTTCATCAGGCAAATTAATAAGTGATCATCAGCTTCAGAAAGCAATTTCAATTGTTCATGCAAACACTAGAACTGTAGAACACAGCTCACTGCCACTGCCCCAACCCCAGCCACCAACAAAACCCAGTCCATCCTGCCTGGCCATCAAACACCCATGGGAGCCAGGAAAACACCAGGAAACCACTCCAAAAATATGAGCTTATGCAAGTAACAGAACAACCCAACCACCCTATCCCTCTAAAAACATTCATTATGCACATATATGTAATTAATTAAATATATATATAAAAAAAAATAGAGGTATTTCAGGTGGATTTCTTGTGCCCCAATATGAAATATATGCAATCAGTGATCCTGGGGAACTAATTGAAATCAATCAAAAATATTTAACAATCAAAAGTCAATCTCAAAAAACCCCACTAATGGGAAGTTCACTTATGGAAAGAGTTATAAAAGGGGTTTTTTTATAATTAGTCCATCCTGTTTGCTACATTTGCTTATGCAAGAGAAGTGTTTTTAACTTCTGACAGGACCAGGATTAAATGACAAGTCCACATACTTGATACAGATTGTTCACAGGCACAAGGTGAAAAATATGATAAAGAACATGAACAGGTTTTAGTGAGCTGAGCCAGGAAAAAGAAATCAAACCCACACCCATTCTGAGCAGAAAATAGGACTTTTTTGTGATTATTAAAACAATTTCTATCAAGGCAAGTACACAGCCTGATTTTTACTCTGACAAGTTGTTTGGTCACTTCTTTTTATGTAATGCAGTTATAATCAAGACAGGCCTGTTTTACCTCTGTTATCAAAACCATTCCACTGCCTTCAAACCAAATATTTCAAGTTAGTAACGTATTTCCAGTCACTTCACTAATATAAAAAAACCTCCAAAAATCTTATTTCCTCATAGGAGAGCTATAATTCGCAACTTCAGTCTTGCAGTCTGCTCCTCCATGAAAAAGAAAAATCAGGAGAACGTGCAAGCCTTCCTCCACATTCCACAGCATCTTTTAACTTTAATGGCAGCTGACCAAAAGCTTCAGAACTGCTCTGGGCTAAAAATGATTCCTAATCCCTGTAACTCAGTCTGGAATTCCCACTCAAGGGCAAAGCTGGGAGCAGCTGAAAACACTGGGACTGGTTTGTAAGAATTCACATCTCAAGAACAACCAAATGTGGCTGCCCCTGGATCCCTGGAGGTGTCCAAGGCCAGGATGGATGGGGCTGGGAGCAGCCTGGGACAGTGGAAGGTGTCCCTGCCCATGGCAGGGGTGGGATGAGAGGAGCTTTGAGGTTCCTTCCAATCCAACCCAGACTGTGATTCCCTGGATCTCAACCACACAAAGGGACAAATTTCACCCCCAGCCCATGCAGGGACCCAGTCAGAAACCTGTGTATCCACCCACCCACCCTCTGTGTGCTCCTGCTGCAGCAATAACAGCAATTTAATTCCAGCATCCTCATGGCCCCAGGAACTGGGCAAGTCACTGTCAGTGCCCACAGTGGTGGCAGCAGGGACTGAGGTAAGCCCAGGGTGAGGGCTGGATGGGGCTGGTCAGGGGGTCCCTGAGCCCCCAGGGAATCTTCCCTTGGAAATAAGGCAAAACAGGAAGGAGTGTGCCCAGCAGAAGCAGGGTCAGGTGACATGGGAAGAACAGAGAGATGCTGCTGCAGGCAGAAAATCCGTGTGGACAAAGCTCAACTGGAGCTGGAGCTGCCAGAACTGTGGGGGATAGTAAAAAAATTTCAAATGTATTAATGGGAAAAGGCAGTGTGGAAATAACATCAGTGTGCTCCAGGATGAGGATGATCACCTCACAAATGGGCAGGGAAAGGGAGAGGTGTTCAAGGCATTCTTTGCCTCTGTCACCAACGTGGACCATGGACCAAGGGGGTCCCAGCACCCTGAGCTGCAGGACCATGGCTGTGACAATGATCAGCTCCCAGCTGACCCTGAAACTGTGCAGGATCTGCTGCTCCAGCTGGATCCCTACAAACCTATGGGGCCTGATGGGATTCATCCAAGAATCCTCAAAGAGCTGCTGATATCATCACAAAGCCTCTCTCGATGATTTTAGAGTGGTGTTGGGAATCTGGAGAGGTCCCAGCTGACTGGAAGCTGAGGAACATTGTCCTGATTTTCAAGAAGGGCAAGGAGGAGGACCCCGGAAACCACAGGCCTGTCAGTCTCACTTCAGTGCCGGGTAAAGTTATGGAGAAGATTATTCTGGGAGGTGTTGAAAAACACCTGGAGGTCAACACAGGCATCAGCCACAACCAGCACAGCTTCAGCAGGGGAAAGTCCTGCTTGCCAAACCTGATTTCCTTCTACAACAGGGTGATCCACCTGAATGATCAAGGGAAGCCAGCTGATGTGATCTTTTTGGACTTGGGGAGGAAGGGAAGGGATGAAGAGAGGTGTGTGTCAGGTCTGAAAAACAACAGATTCTCAAACATGTTGTACTAGTTTTATACACCTACCACGTAACAGAGCTATCTACCAGTGCTCTCTTAAGGCTTATTCTTATATCTAAAAAGTTAATAGCATAGGTTTTATGATATACAGCACAGAGGTTCTACACCTCTGCAGCACATTTCTAGCACTGAAGCAAAAATATCTATTTATACAGATATGTAATGGTAGGAAAGTGCCAGGGTGCCAAAAAAGTCATCCTTTAACAACATACATCTTTTCTCTAAAAGCTCAAAAGAAAACCCAAATTGGCAATAATACATCACATGCTAAACCTGACTTTTGATGGAACAGTTTCCCCAGTTTCCATTACATCAGGATGCTGGGGCTCTGCAAGCCAGACCAGACCCAACATTAAACAAGGAAATGTACCTGAAACCTTCTGCAAAATGGCCCAGGTTTCTATTTCTCATTACCCTGAAGCTGTTTCTCAGCTGAGCTCAGAGCCAGCTGAAGGGCTCTGACCTGCCCTGGCTCAGTGTGCCAGGCTCCCCTTCCAGCAGCACACTCAGAGCACAGAATATTCTGAGCTGGAAGGGACCCACAAGGATCAGAGTGCAGCTCTCCAGTGAATGGCCCACAGAGGGATGGAACCCCAAACCTTGGTGTTTTTAACATGCTCTGACCCCCTGAGCCTGTCTCAGGGTCACCCCCTCCATGCCAGGGCAGCTCCTGCCTCCACAGCAGGCAGAGGCACAGGGGTTTGTGCCTCTGTCTCACACAACTCCAGATGTGAAGAGGTTATTTTGCAGCGGGTCTGGCATCCCACTCCTGCAGTTTGCAATCCCGTGCTCCTACTCCTCCCTGCTGTGAGGTGCCAGGGCTCAGGACTCCAGCACTCCCAGCCAGGCTGTGCCCCTCCCTGGACCACAGCCCCCAGCTCCCACCCAGCCCAGACAGGAGCCAAAGACCTGTGCTGGCAAAGCAGCAGGACAGCACCGTGTCACAGCAGCCCCACAGGGCCTGGAATGGATCACAGCTGCTGACAAGGGCTCTGTTTTAAGCCAAGAGGGTCTCCATGCAGCACCCAGATCAAAATGGTGCTGGGTGCCCCCAGGTGCTGTGCAGGCAGGTGAGATCTGAGCCAGGCTGCTGAGAGTGACAGCAGCACCTCAAGGGGGGCTGCCCAATACTTTGTCAACACTTCCAGATGTTTCCTCCCAAGGGATTTTGCTGAGTGATGACTGGTTGAGCTTGGCTCCAGGTCAATTCATCTCCCTTTCAGTATTGCCTGGTTAGATGGGAGAAGCAGGATGGATGGGGGAATGTCTCAGAATATCAAATCAGGGGGACAAACCAATTCTGCAGGAGCCACCAGTGGCGAGTAATCTACCACTGGAGCTGCTTTTTTACAGGCCTGTTTTTTCTTTTTTATGTTAATTAGCAAGCTTATCTAAGGAATATCTCAAGTTTTTCCTTTGCAGATTACATGAATTAATAGATATATCCCGAAGCAGGAAAAGCAGGCTGGAGTTTACACCTGCAGTAATTGTAAAAGCCTTGAGATATTGTAGTTTTTATCAAATTTTACATGTGTGCAAAAAGCTTTAGAAATAGAACTAAAATTGGAACAACACAGACCCCTGCAAAACTCAAATTAAAAGGAGTGAGCCAAGGCAGCATATGCCCTTTCCAAGAGGAAGAGAATGCATTATAAATCTGGGAATAAAGCCACCTAACTCCTGGCAAGACAGCTTAGAGAAACAGATAATAAAGCAATCCTACCAATATGGTCACAAGACATTCAAAGTTAGAATTAATGTATCCTTTACTCATTATTAGAAATATAAATAGGTTTAATTTGCAACAGATTTTAACGTGTTTCCTGTAGGGAGGGGATTCAGCAGCCTTAACCTGCAATACAGCAACAAAAAAGTAGGTATGAAGTTGCCTTTGACAGGAAGCAAGAGGCATTAAAAACCAGAACAGCAGGAAAAGCTGACTAATTGTCAAGAACCTCAAGCCTCAGCAGCAGATTCTCCTCTCCATCACAGAATCCCAGAATGGTTTAGGTGGGAAGGGACCTCAAAGCTCATCCAGTGCCACCCCTATCCACAGGCAGGGACACCTCCCACTGTCCCAGGCTGCTCCAAGCCCTGTCCAGCCTGGCCTTGGACACTGCCAGGGGTCCAGGGGCAGGCACAGCTTCTCTGGGCACCCTGTGCCAGGGTCTCCTCACCCTCCCAGTGAACAATTCCTTCCCAATATCTGATCTGAACCTACTCTATCAGTTTGAAGCCATTCCCTGTGTCCTGTCCCTCCATCCCTTGTCCCCAGTCCCTCTCCACGTTTCCTGGAGCTCCTTCAGGCCCTGCAAGGCCCCACTGAGGCCACCCCAAAGCTTCTTCTCTCCAGGTGACCAATCCCAGCTCTCGCAGCCTTTCCTCCCAGCAGAGCTGCTCCATCCCTCTGCTCATCCTGGAGCCTCCTCTGGCCTGGCTCCAGCAGCTCCAGCTCCTTGCTGTGCTGGGCCCCAGGGCTGGGGCAGCTCTGCAGGTTCAGCATCTCTGGAGTCAGGTGAAGTTCCTGAGAAGCCCAAAGGGCCCAGAAGCAGCCAGCCCTGGCTGCCCAGGAGGGGGATCCCTCTGAGGGCACTCAGACCGAGCCAACCCCATCCACATCACCTCCATCTGCCCAGAGCCAGTGACTCACCGGGGCACCGTGGGGGATTAAAAGCACTAAAACATGGCATGCACACCTTCATTCCTCAGAGGCACCACCAAGCCATTATTTACTAAGCCAACTAATTAGCCAGCCACCCTTGCAGATAATAGGAATGCATAAAGTATTTTAAATTCCAGCACAAGCCTGACACATCCAAAGTGGCTGCCCTTCTTCAAAAGAAAATGAATGTCAAAGGAAAGAAACCATTTAGGAACAGTCAGCACATGTGAGGTGCAGGGGAAAGGTGGCATCACCTCAGCATCCAGGAAAACAAAGGAAAACAAAGCAGAGTGCTATGGGATGCCGAGGCATTACACATTTTTATGGTATCAGCCTCTACACCTAAAGAGATCATTAGATAGGTGATTTAAATTAGCATTAGATAGATGATAAAGTAACAGCTACTCAAAACCAACAGAATTAATACACAGAACTGCAAAAACTGGCACAGCAAAACCGGGAGATTGAAGGTACTTAAGCTGACAGTAATCTGAAAAACCCAGCTGGTAAATTCAGTTTTACACCAAGAAATAAGTTGTAACTGAATCTACACTTCACTGCAGTCTAGCACTGAACACCCTTCCCTTCACACAGGCACTGCTCCAGCAGTGGGTAATATAATCAAAGTCATAGAGCAAGTTTACAAAACACATAAAATAGTCAATCCACTGGAAATAACACCAGGAACACTCCCAGGGGATACAAGTGCCCTGTGTACTTGATGTAGTCCTGGCTCTTTCAAAGAGAGCTCAAGTCCAGCTGAGGACACCCAGAACTTGGGGGCATGGAGGAAATAGGTTCCCACAGCACTACAGAACTGACCAGGGATAAAAATTTAGAGGAAGTTTGGAGAATTCAACATCTGTGACCAAAAAGGCAGTTTTACACTGTCTGTGAAAAAGCCTTCATGAGAGCATACAGGGGAGTACAGGACAGCAAGATTTGAGTGATTACCACCTTTTATCTCCACACACGTTCCTGACAGGCTCTCCTCACCCCACAGCAGATCCCTGAGCATCTGCACACACAGGAGCATCCCCCTGGGGTGGGCAAAGCTGTGACTGACAGCACTGAGAGGAGCAGGAGCCCACCCCACCCCACCCAGGTGAGCCAAACCTGCAAGCCCACCCTCCCTGTGGCTACCAGAGCCAAACCTGCAAAGCCACCCTCCTTGTGGCTACCACAGAGCCAAACCTGCAAAGCCACCCTCCCTGTGGCTACCAGAGAGCCAAACCTGCAAAGCCACCCTCCCTGTGGCTACCAGAGCCAAACCTGCAAGCCCACCCTCCCTGTGGCTACCACAGGGCCAAACCTGCAAGCCCACCCTCCCCATCCAGGACCATCAGCTTCTCCACTGACTGGTGCAGACCCTGCCTTCCTCACTGCAAAGGTCCTGCAGGAAGGAACACGCCCATCCTGTAGGCCATTAGCTCCAAAGGGATCAACTGCTCAGGCACAGGGTAGAAGGGCTTTCAACTTCCTTCTCTTCAGTTATTTCTGCATTAACTTCTCATTTTCTTGGCTTTTTTCAGTCCAGTGACCTCTAGAATTGGGATTCTTTGACTCCTGGAGAGATGCCCAAAAAACTCCTTCTGCCTCTAAGGAAATTCACAATTTGGCATTTAAGGGGAACAGTATCAAGTGATATGGCTGCAGTCTTATTTTGTACTTGACATCAGAGCTCTCAAGTCACCTTCTTCCCCCCCAAAATGACTCAATAAAGAGTCCTCAAAGGAGAGGTTCAAAGGCACAGTAGGGAAGAGGAAGCCAGCCCCACATCCCACATTTCTCCCTACACAATCCAGGAAGCTGAGTGGTGAGGAGGGGATACACACACAAACCCTTTGAAAAGAGGGAAATGAGACTGAAGCCACAGATGCAGGAGCCACCTGGGCAGTATCACGTAGCCAGTTGCTCAAACTCTACACAAGCAGAATTAATTGCATTAATTCTGAGGTTTAGTCAAGAAGATTTGAATAAAAATAATGCATACTTAAAAGCAAGGCACAGTACTGGGTTAAAAAACATGGGGACAGCATGAAAATGGAGGGATCTGACTTGGGCACCACTGACAATGACAGCTGCAATTCATCTGCTGGGAAGCCTGAAAGGAAAAACATCCATCAACTTCCAGCACCAGATACAGGACAAAATGTGTGTGCTACAAACAAGTCCCAGGGTTATCTTCCTATTCAGCAAACAGGGGCTTTTTAAAGCATCATATCCCAATGCTGCAGGTAATATCAGAAAATAAACTCAAAATAAATAGGTAAAGTCTCAAGCACATTATGAGGTTGATATCTCAAAGAAATTGCTGAAGATACTGAAGTATCTCCAGCATTCCTTAATATCTCTCTCTATTTTAACTTTGAGAGAAATTATGCCACTACATTCGTATATCAAGACAACATGAAAAGAAATCTAACAGCATCAGAATTATTTGAAGTCTTGAATAGTTTAGGATAGTCAGTGATCCAGCTCCCCCAAACTGCCCCTGTGTGCAGCCTCATAGCCAAATCTTCATTTGTCACCATATTAAAGAAGTTGCCTGCCACACTTGTAGTGGGAACCTTACTCCAAAATTCAACCAAAGGCAACAAAAAGTACTTTTTTTTCTTTTTTTAAGGAATCCATCCTTTAAATACAAGGTCAAAATAAATCCCCTAAACCCCAGCTGATGAAAGGCAAGCTAGAAGGATGCTCTGGAGCAGTCATGGCACCCACCCCAACCCACCTGCATCCCCAAGAAGCTCCTCATCTCTGTCCGGTCACTCCACCACACACTCCCACGTCAGGCACATTTCCTGTGCCCCACAGACACTTCTCTCTCTGGATACCCCACCTACAAAGCTGAACCGATTCTAAACCAAGAACCTTCTGCTTTCAGAGCCCTTTTCCCCCCAGAGAAGGAGCAGGCTTCATTTCCCCAGATCCCTCCGCAGGTTTCAGACAGTAACTGATAACGTCAATTCACATTATCATACTCGGCAAACCACAGCTGACAGCACCTCGGGCATATCAAAGAGATCCTGAGCTGAGAAGCAATTTTTTTTTTCCTGGCCACATATGGCAGCAGTGGAGCACCCAATGAATGGCAAAAGCCTTGTTTCCTGACAGGCAGAGGCTAATGGGAATGCAGCGGAGTCAATACTCCACGAGTGGCTGCACATCCCACAATATTTGCGTTCACTCTGACACACACAATAAAGAAAAACATCCTCCATTTGTGGAAGGCACAGGTATTTGTGAAAGCCAGCTCAGAACCATCTGGGTTTGTTTCTTCACTGCCTACTGCTAATTTTGCACATGCCCTGGTTTTCCTCTTGTGGCCCGACGCCAATGCTTTTTTTAATTGGTGCTGAGAAAAATGCACCTTTTAGCCCACCTTTGCAAGGCAGCTCTTGGCCTGACAGCCTCTGGCTTTGCTGCTGTTATTGTAAGGAAACCACTCTTCTAGAATGCCTGGTCAGCAAGAATAATTTGGGAGTATCCAGTCTCCAAAGTCATGAAGTGAGTGCTTTCAGGTAGCCTGAGCAGGTTTTTAACCCTGCCATACACAAGCTGGCTCTGCTGTTTCCCCTCTAACTCCCATTCCTCCTGCTACAGGAACGTGTCCCTCTGCAGGCCAGAAGGAAGCCAAAGTTCTCTCCTCTATTTCAACAGCTTTCCAAGATACAGCTTAAGCATCATCCTTTTCTCAGACGTGAGAAGGATTAAGTCACTCTTCTGCCTCTATTTAAATTCCAGAGGGCTGCCACTATTTGGATAAGCCACAAATGCTAATTATTCTGTATTGATTCCGTTGACTTTCTGGGACAAAGGAGGTCTAAAGCTCCAGGACACATTAAGAGCATTACAGAACATCAGCTTTCTTACACAGGATAAAACAGGTTAAGCAAGAGCAGAGTCTGGATAATAAACACCACATCCAGAAGAGAACATCCAGGTTTCCATCAAGACCTCTAATGCCTGCAGCAGGAGCTGTAAAAAAGATGAAGAGGTATTGGAAAGGAAAAAATGAAAGAGCACAGCAGTGCTTGCATGTCACAGGAGCACTGGAGAGGAGACAAGTGGTACCACACAGCCACAGGGACACGTGTGTACATGCACAGTGACTGTTCCCATTCTCTCCCTTCATTACCTTCTGAATCCCCTCCTGCAGATGGAACTTAACCCAGAGTTTGTATTACATCAAGGCAAAAGAAAAAGGAGAAGTTGAGGACTTGAGATGCAAGTATTTTGCTGCAATACAAGAACTGTGGTATTCCAGCTTTGTAATAATTCCATCATCCCTTTGCTCCAACTAGAGGAATTGAAAAGCCCAGTTGTGTGTGTAATACTTCTGCACACTGAGAGCATGATCCTGCTGGAGGCTAAAAGACTGTTTATCCACAGATCAGCAGTCACTGTGCAAACTTACATGCTCCATTCCATCCATACTCCTCGATTTTGACTTTGAGAGATTACTCAAGTATCACCAAACGGAGCTGCATTAGGGGTGACTACGTCTGATCTTATGTGGGCAGATAAAGTTCAAATATTTTCCTACAAAACAGTAGAATTCAAATGAATTAAGTCATAAACCACAATGTTAAAGCAGAATCCATGCACAGCACTGGAGTGTATTTATGTAAAACCACTTACAGCTCAACAGAAGTAAAATATTGCAAAATGCTGACCTCCATATCACAAACAAGGGTGTACATTATTACTGCAGGTTTTCCCTGCACCAATCTTAAATATTATTTGACCAACATGAGATTAAGAAAGGTCGAGATTTATAATGCATTATTAGAAGAATAGAATGTGTTAACATTGGAGATGGACACATGCCTGACAAGAAAGGAAAAACCAGGTGTTTCACCAACACAAAACCAGAGGGTGAGGGGGGAAAGGAGGGACCAGGCAGGATGGGAGCCTTCACTGCCACTCAAAGTATCCCCAGGACTCAGCTCCTGTTCAGAGACAGCACTAGAGCTCAGCTCTGCTGCACAGCTGGCTGCAGTGAGCACTCTAAGTGAGGGCAGCCACCTTCCTTCTTTTACATACATTAAGAGTCTGTAACAAAAATGCTGCAAAGCGTGGAAAGGCTGCAAGGGCGAGTTCTGCTGTACAAGGCAGTTCAGAACAAGTCCCAGCTGCTGTCAAATCTATTCAATTTAAGAGAGTTCTCGCTGGCAGCTCTGCACCAAACAAGCAGCAAAGGCTGAAGGCAGTGGATGGAGTGCAGCAGTGATTTAAGACTTCAATAGACTTCTAGGCTCGTACTGGAACCAGACCTGAGGTGTGAGTGCTGGGCTTTGCTGGGATTCTGTGAGGAGGCACTGAGCCAGCCACATGCTTCTTTAAGAAGTGCATCAGCACAGCACAAAAACTGTCTTGGGTCTGAAAAAGCATCCAGCGCTCCCAAATTGTGCCACTGGCATCAACGGCTGCACTGGCCTGTGCCCCCACCCAGGGCACACAGCTGGAGCCCAGATGTGCTGCCCTTCCTCCCCTCTGGGGCTGGGCACCCCAAGTTGTTTGGGGTTTCTAAAGCAGCAGTTCCACATGAACACTGGGACAAGCTCAGGGAAACCACTGGGGTGACAGGGAAGACTGAAGAGCTTCAAACCCCAAAGATCACAAGGCTTACAAAACTGCCTGAGCTGGCTTCTCTTGAATTCACTAAGTCCTTGCCTTACTCCCTAAGAAACAGAAGGTGCCAGAACATCTCCTGAAAACCCCACACCAAGTCCCAAACCAGGATGCTGTTGGGTGAACACCTGGAAGCTTGGTTCTGTAGCCCAAAAATGCCTGACTGACAGAGTGTGAAGTTATCATCTTCATCTGGCTTCACTCCAATGATGCTGAAATATTTACTCTATGGCAGCCTGTAAGCATTAAACTTAAAACTCTTATCACTTCAGAAATGTTCTGTTTTTAAAAGCAGCATCTTTGTCAGACCAATAATGTCTATGGAAATCAGGGCCCAGCATAACAGCACAGCTCTCTACTGAGCAGCAAAATCCATGACAAGAAAACCCATCCAGGCTTTCAAACCACATCCATCACGTCAGCATTCAGGCATCTTAAACTGACAAACAATATTAAAAAAGAAAGTGTAGATTATCTCAAGGCAGAATTTTTATCAGCATCTTTATCATCAACACAGATCAGTGTGCCATTTTAATTCACATCTCTTTCCACAGAAACAGATGCTTTCATTAAAAGGGCTATGCAAGAGCCCTTTCAGTATATAGATACTTGCTATAAATGAATTTTACAGTCATGTGAAAATTCACGTGTTCCTTTCCAAGCCTGGATCCTTGATGGGAATACAAAGCTGTGGATCAACATCATTAATAGGCAAATTCATCATGAAAACACATCTCCATTCTGTAAATTGCAACTGTGTCAGGAGTAGAAATATCCTCTGCTGGTAGTTCTGAAGACAAATGATTTCTCCCAGCAGATATTGAATAGATAAGCTAGGCACTTTCCTGTCCAATCACTTCCAAGCATCAGAGATGCTCAAGGAAGCTTAGGAAAGAAAAGCAAAATAGTGCAATTAAGGTGGAGGAAACAGCTCTTGTTTGGAGTAGAACATTCCCCTAACTGCACTGAACAGACACAAGGGTGCAAACCAAGCATTTAGCAAGTTATGGGTCCACCAGGTCCAAATCCAGCAGTACTGAGACCTTCTCTGGAGACCCCAAATCCAAACCACGCCAGCCTGCAAGAGTTCCCCGAGGCAGGGCAGGGCCAGAGCCTGGGCTCAGCCACCTCCCTCAGCTCTGAGTTGTGCCACACCAGCACAGGTTAGGTTAAAATCTGACACAGAAAGAAACACAACCCCACCCCCTAACAGGCCCTGCTGTGGTGCTCAAGCACTTGAGGCCAAAGAGAAGATGGAAACCAGGGAAAATAAAAAGCCATCCTGAAGTGATGTCTGCCTGGAATGCCTGCTCTGAACCAACTCCCAATGGCTTTTCTCCATTTGCTGCCAAGCACCTCTAATGCAATCCAGACAGTCAAGGACACAGTCAGAATGTTAATATAAAAGCATTAAAATTCCCATTGAAATGGGACCTGTCAGGCTACTTTATGTAACATGATTTATCGTTTCCAAATGTAGTAACAAGGGATTTTATTGTACAAGAGCATGTGGTACACAATGGGGCTCCGGGTCCGCATTCCGCACTCGCCAAACTACAACTCCTGACAATGTTTCTGCTGGTACATGGCTGAGTTACTGGTGTGTGCATGAAAGGGGAGCTGGATGCATTAGAAATTGATGGGGTACAGGATAGACTGAAAATGAGAGCTCTCTGCACGTCGCTGTGCATACTAAACAGGGCCGGACACCTCTGACCACTGCTGGCTCATGGAAAGGAGCCCAACTGTCCCCATCCCTCAGGGCTCCTGCACCAGGCAATAAAAATTGACTATCAAAAGCTTAAGGAAGCTTTTATTTCCAGTCTTACAAGTCAGTCAGACAACTGATGTCTTCTGCAAGTTCAGGGCACACTGAGAGCACTCTGGAAACTGCTGGTTACGTTTCGAGGGCACTGCCTTGTGCTCTCTACCCTGCTAAACCCCAAAGCCCTTCAAAGCCCAGCCTCAGAGCCACCACCTCCAGGGTTTGCCATGTGTAACAGAGCTGACAGCAAGGCAAGCTGCCCAAGCCCTGTGCTAAGGACACCCAGAGGGTTACAGCACAGAGCACGTACCTGTCACGACAAAGTTTGCGGATTCCTGCGTCAGTGACGCGTTTTCTTACTTCTCCATTCTACATACCAGCTTCTCAAACACAGAAATATGTCAGCTGTCAGCCCACTGGGGATTTTTTAATGCATTTGCTTTCAGCAGTTTAGATATCCATGTAGTTTTCATTGGAGTTATGTTAACTTTGAGGCAGAGCTGAGTAGCACAGTACAGAAAGGCAGAGATGTTGGCTGTACCTATAGTGGGAGAGGAAGCTCACCAGCTGCCAGTGCAAAGGCAAAGCCAGGATAAATTGGTAGTAGTGTCAAAAACATACAGCTTCATCCTTTTTATTTGGAGCAAACTGCAACAGGTCAACATGTAGCCACACAAGATCATGGAGTCAGACACAAAAGACTAACTGTTTCCATTGTATTTTCTTATATTCCTTACTAACTTCTTCATTGATTGCACTATTAATCTTGGCATCATTCAGTTCGATGCTTTGCTCTGCCCTCTTGCCCTGCCTGAGTCTGGAATCGATGTTCATCTAAACTCAAATATGCTTTGAAATTTCTTCATTTAATTAATAAAATACACACCAAGAATGCCTGGCTGCCACAGACCATACAAAGATCTGGGTCTTGCCATCTCTGAGTTATATTACAAACTTAGCTACAACTGATGTGGTCAATTTACTGCATTCCAGGCAGTTGATCCCAGAACCAAGACCTTGGACTACTCTGCTTTCACAAAGCCACTCAGAATCAATAATGAGTTTAGGCCTTCCCCTTCAAGCTCTGCCATTCGGCACCAGCAGCAAGAATCGAGCTTCCTCCAAGTAATAAAACCCAAATGCAAATAGGCATCCATGCTACTTCAATCCAGGAGGGATCTGCAATGCAAGTTTAAAAAGGAAAACTACTTTCTGTTGGAATTGTGAGAAGTGAGCAAAAGCCATAATGGAAAATGGCTCTCCCCAGGGGAAGTGGAAGAGGAGGGGGGAAAAGCTAGAGAATCAGATGCTACAATTAAGGGATGAACAGCTGGGATTTCAAAGAGTGTAGCTTATAAACCAAGAGGTTGGGTCATAAAGCGTCCGATGAAGTTCAGTGGACACAGGTAATGAAAGCCCATCTCACTTAACACCCACAGAAACAGACTCCTGCCACTGTGGCTCAGAAGCTGAATCCTGAGGGTGGCTGTTCCTGGAGCCCCCTCCACGCTCAGCAGACGTCAGAGAACACATCAAGTGTGAGGCATTGGTGGCTCAGGACTGCAGAACAAAACCAGAAGATAACGTGACACTGCCCAAATCCTGAACAGCCTGTGCAGTTCTGGTCCCCAAAGCTCAGTGGGAACGTGAGGATACACACAGGGCACAGGAGGGGATGGGGGAACGTGGCCACACCAGCATCTTGGCTCACAGGAGCACTGCACTTTTGAAACTCCTCTCCCAGCGCTGTCACTTCACACACTGGGATTCTCATCTCAAAGCCCTCCTGGGTCACCTGAGCTGGATTCTCCAAGTGGATCTGCACAAGGGGACAGCCACCACCACACCAAACACTAACTAGTGCTCAGGACTAGGCTGAAATCAGCTGAGACAAACTGCTGTGAGATGCAGGCACACACAGGCACTGGGATGTTCCCTCCACAAACCCCATCCAAAGCCACCACACTGTTCGATAATGAGGGCAAAGCCAAAGCTGAGAGGAGGTGGTGAGTAACTCATTTATGGCAAGATCTAATAAAACTAGGACACTTCATTCTGGGGGAGGTTAGACCAAAGCCTCCTACATGATATGGCTCTGAAACAACAGTGGCACAGGAAAGGGTGGGCAAGGAGTTGCTGCTCAGGGGCTTTTCCTAAATGAGATGAAGGAAACACCCAACAGAACAGGCATGAGGTTGTTCTTCTTCAAAATAAAAGATGTTTCTTCACACAGCACCCATTTAAGCAGAACTCCTTGCTAAGGAAGTTTATAAGGGTTCAGAAAGGAACTCCACAGATTCATTGGGGAAAAGTCCGCCAAGAGCCATTCAACACAGTCAGCAATGCCAGCTCGGGACTGGGGGGATACTCAGGTTAGTAAAACTACACAGCTCCCTTGTTCCTGTCCTTCTGCTTGCAGGATCCACTACTCACCACTGTCTGACAAGATGCTGGCCTTAATGTACAAGATTTAGTCTGACCAAGCTGGACTGCTCTTGAAAATAGCAAGAGAAGTTGCTAGATGAAAAAGGAAATAATACACACACCAATCTAAGAAAAGGGGGTTCAAACTTCTGTAACAAACTACCAAACAAGCAAATCTTGCCCTTCTTTTAAGGGCATAATCACAGGATTCATCACCGTGCCAAGCAGATGCAGTGGGGGTCAAGAGATCCTACAATTCACTTTATTGCCAAAAACTGTTATTCAGCTAAAAACTTCTGCCACACTCCATAACACAGCTGCCAATGCTTGCAGAGTTACAGACCCTCAAGGACAGGCACAGAGAAACAGTTAAACTCTGGGTCCAAACCACTAAACTTTGAGTTATAAACTGTCTAGAAGACAGTCTTGTTATTGCCAGAGATGAGAAAGAAAGCTCAAGAGCTAGAGGAAGTCACTGAAGAGAAGGCATTTAAAGCTAAAAGGGAGTCTGCCTCAAGACAGTCCTGTGCTTTAGCTCTTCCAGTGTATTCCTCATCCAGTCTTCTCTGAATTTTTACACTTGGCCAATAAATACCTCTCACTCTAGCACTTGGAAAGGATTTACGATGCACTGCAAGTGCTGTGCAATTAACAGATTTAATGCCCAATTCACTTCCTCCTTCAAAGGGAGACTGGAGGAGAGCATCCCAGGAGCTGTGGGTATATCATACATATACATGAAATGACATTTCCTTGCCACTACTCTAAGTCAGCACATCCCTACTCTTCCTGCAGATGTATCAAACCATTTTCACTGTTTAGATTCCCAACTATTAGTCACTCTTCAGCTTAATCACAGAGGGGTTTACAGTGTGGATTTTTACACACCATCCCACATTTTCACCATAATTTATCAATTGCTTTTTCCACTCCATTTCACTGAATTTCTAATCTCATTTCCCCAACTACACTGTCTACAATCATAACATAGCAGTGACTTTAAAAAATTCAGTATGCTCCACTAATTTCACAATGTGTTAAAGGAGATAACAGAGGGAATACATTCTTTCCATCTCAGCATGATTACTTTAACTTGCCTATCAGAGACAAAAGCACATGGCTGAGGAGGAGGACAGGCATTGCTGCGAGCAGAAGTCAAAGCTCTGCACTCTCACACAGCTATTGACCAACTTCCAATGAGACAAATGCCACCAACTCCTACATGCAAGACCGAGCACTTACCTCTTGCACATGTTTAATTACCCTTTGGTGGCTGCTCCATTCGCAGCAGTGCTGACAGGGCTCCCTCCAATCCAGCAGCACATTTGAGGGATTATTGCTGATGCTTCATAGACTCATAAAACACCCTGCTCAAAGGAGTTTTGAGTGGCACAACTCCGTGCTTTGCTTCCCAGCTGCAGTCTCAAGTTCTACAAAATGTCAGTGCTGAACACAAGCTACTTTCACGAGCAATTAAGACAGACTACATGAATACCTAGCTCAGCCCGCAGGCTACATCAGACTTGCCTTTCAGTTTTGTTCAATTACTTTGCCCTTCTCTTGGTAAACAAAAATCCTTGTTTTCCTTTCTCTCTACCACACAACTTCACCTGTTCTCCAAATTCCACCACCCCAAACCACACATGGCAGCCTTTGGACCAGTTTTACTCTATGCTGAAATCACTTTGGCCAAAAGATTTGAATGGTAAGGTACCAAATGCAGCAAGGGTCCTAAATAAGTGTCACTGTCTGAAAAAAAGGTATCTCTGAACCAAGTTGCACCTCAAACACATTCAAAAGCATAAATAAGACTTCACCTCCTCCCATTAAGATTTCTTCAGACAATTTTACTTGCCACAGTGCTACAAGCCCCACAGTTTGCTTAAGCTGTTGCCATTTCTGCAACTTCATTTCCGAAATCAGCTTTAACAGCATTGAAGTTTAACAATTATATATAGTCTAGTCTATAATCTTATGATATCCTGATCTCACCTCTCACCACAGCAAGTTCTTCAGATTAAAACCCACTGGAACAAGAGCAAAGGGGCAATGGAGGGGAAGGAAGTCCAATATTGCACCATGATGCCCTCAAATGCAGCAGCTCATCCGCATGACGTGACACTTACTCCAACCGTAGAAACACTCTCAGGCTTCAAACACCGTGTGCACATTCAGTGCCTAAACACTGGAAAAGAACTGCTCCGAGCCCAGTATTTAGACCAAACTGCTCTCAGGATTTTTTACTACATGTTTAACTTCATACATCACTTCTACTCAAACTGAGTAGCAACAATAATCAACTTGATTCCCACAATTTCTGCTTTCAGCTACAAAGATGACACAGTTAAAGTTTCCAAGAGTCAACAGAAGTGCAGTAGAACTTTTTGTGTAAGCCCAGTTACCTTATGTAAACCGAGGTTTGAAGTTCCCTACAAACCAGTATTAAGAGTCATAAAATAAAAGCAGTGCCAAAGGGTTAATACTTTATGATGATAACACTTGTTTGGAAGCCTGGAGATCAATTTTAAGGTTAAGCATCATTGATGATTTAAGTAGGTTTCATGCCATCTCACGACAAACCTTTGAGGAACACTTGTTTGTTGATACCCAAAATGCA
>VZTH01004851.1:0-51797 GCA_013397815.1 Aleadryas rufinucha
CAAGATACTCTCCACATGCAAACACTGACTAAGGAGTTCTTGATGTCAAAGGTACAGGTTCACGAAGGTTAAGGCTTTGGGCACCTGGGCTACTAATGCATGCTCTCTTTAATACAAAGTCTGAGAGGCAAGGGTCAGCTTATAGTAAGCATCACTAAGATAAAGAAATTGAACTTCCTACCCATATAATTACTCAGATTTGAAACCTTATTGGAATTAGATTAAAGATAGACAAGAGTGGTAAAAGAACATAGTCATGTGTGTCTGTGCTTTGTTGTGTTCCTATGATCACACAAATTCTTTTTCCGTACAAAAACAAGTGAAATTTTAATATGCATAGTTTCACATATGACACAGAAATGAAACTGAATATAGAGAAACCATATCCCTAAAATTGTAGAAAAATTAAAAAAAGGAAAACATAGATCCTACTTTACAGGTATTCTGTTTTATCTGCACCAGTAACAACTTGACACCAACTTTACCCAGCTGAAATACTACCAAAACATTTTCAGTTGTGTTCCTACTCTAAATTAGAAGTCCCAGAGAGTTTGGTCAGAATTACAAGTCACTGACTATGGTGGCTTGGCCTTGGCTGGCTGCCAGATACCCACCAAGCCTTATGCTGTCTGCCCTTTCCCTTCCATGCTAAAACAAACTTAGAGCAGTTAAACAGAAGTCATACCCAAATAGCTGAAGAAAAAGGTTTAATATAATTTAGCCACAAAATATTCCTAAGTAAGAAAGTTAAGTCCTACATTCATTTTCTGAGACCTGTGGCATTCCAGAGCAGCTTACAAAATTAAAAAAGTCATAGTTTGGATGATGTAAAACTAACTGATACTCACATTATAGCCTGCTGATGTCTTTGACAAGATGAGAAAAATACAGGCCCTAGGCTATTTCTATTTGAGCTCTTTCTTTAGGGTCTCTGAAGGACAATTAAGATAGTCTGACCTGACTGCAAGTTTTGTTAATCATCAGTACAAGGAAGACCACATCTCTGCTACAGAAGGCAAATAATCAAAATAGGAGTCACATGGAATCAGATGTGAACTGTGCAAAAGCGTAAGATTCCTAGAGGGCATTTTACATGAAATTAATGGTACAAATATAAACTAAAGGGGAATTAAGAAAACCTGTGAGTGAACATGTCTCTACCTGCAATTAGAATTCAGTAAGATTGTCAACTCACCCTCAAATTTAAATTCTGGAAACTTGGTGAGATCTCCCTCACCATATGCCCGTTGGAGTCTTGCAAGGGATTCATTCAGGTCTTTTTGAAAGTCAGGTCCTGCATCAACAGGCCCTCCAGCTTGCCTAGAAAACATTTAAAGTCATGATTAACAACTCAGTTTTAACATTTCACATTGAAAATTCTACACTTTCAAGCCCATTTATAAATTAAAACCTTTCCAACAACCAACCAACTGAAATAATTTAAAATATTTCCAAAACTCAAGATATGACACCTTAGGGCCTCCTTACCTTACACACAAACAAGATTCTTAGAGTAAAGTAAAGGTTTTCTGTTATCAGCAATGAAGATCCAACTATCAGGGATGAAAAACCAAGCCTTTTGAGACAAAACGTGGTCTTATGAAGCAAAAAACCTACACTGATGAGTATACAGGCTCTCAAGGCTTTTAGTTTTGTTTGTTCCAGGTGTGAATTCCTAACAAAATTGTGATTTGCACCTCTTCTATCTCTAAATTACTTATCTCTGTTACTAAAGCTTAATTGTTCTTGCCGATAGAACGTCTTGAATGCTAAAGAAGCAAACAATCCCCACCACAACCAGAACTTCTTGGGATACAAGTATCAGATAACTAAAATAGCAACTCTTTAGATAGCCAGCACTCAGTTGTACCAGCAGAGGATCCATGCTTGTAACTGGTAAAACCACCAAATATCTACCTCCCTACACAAATGGGTTTGTAGGTAAGGATACACACATCTTCCACCAGTAGAGCTAAGAGGTGTCTTAATTCCTTCCCAGGCATAGTTCCCAAGAATAAATTACACAGAATTACTAGAGTTCTATATAGTTACTATATAGAATTAAACTATAGTTTTAGTTTCCTGGTCAGTAGTTCATTCGAACGTTACAAGAATCTAAGATTCCATTTGAAGGAACTGCTTATTAACTGTAGATGTTAAATGAACCATCCTGATAATTCCATTAATTCTCGATTGGTTTTGGAGGCTGTTTCCATTCAGCTTCTGGAAACAAGACTACAGAGTAACTGTTTTCCCCAGCCAAAAAAAAAAAAGAAAGAAAGGGTTTGTTTGGCTTTCCCCCCCCATTTATAGAGCATGTACATGGGTAAAAATTAACATACCAATACATTCATGCAGTGTGCAAGAGACCTTAACTGCCCAAGAAAAATGACATCAGATTTTTTCTTTTTTAAGGGGAAAAAACTGGTATTTTCTATTAGATATGCCAGAACAAGCCTTCCCACTAGTGAAGCCATCATTAAGTATTGCAGGAAAACACACCTTAAATATTTAGAGACCAGCCTACAAAACTGTCAAATCAAACTGTCAAAAATCAAACGCTTCACATCCGATGTTTTTATGTCAAAATCAACAGATTTTCCCCTTTTGCCATCAGCCCCCTCCTTAAGACAGCTTCCTTTACTTACTCGCTCTTCGTGTTGTACTCTCTGATCTTGTCCAGGAAGAGCTTCTGAACCGGGTCGAGTTCTTTTGTCTTGTTGAAGACAATGGCAGAGAGCCCAATGTTCCTGCGCAGGTGAACGGACACAGCCGAGTGGAAAAGGGAGGAGAGCCGCAAGATCTGCCGCAGGATCATGATGGCGCTGCTGCTTTAACCATTAAAAAACACCGAAACAGGAATAATTAGTCACGGCGATATAAGTGCATTAAAAAAAGCACGAAAAAATACCTTGGAGCTGAAACCAGGAAAGTATTTAAAGGAGATTTCCTTTATTAAGATAAAATTAAGGTAAATGCATGAAGAAGAAAGAAAAATGTACTTTGGAGCTGAACTTTAACGCAGAAAGGTATTCAAAGGTTATTTAAAACAGCATGGGGGGGGCTGGGGGGGAATTCCAGCAGCCACGGAACCCGAGGACACCCTGACCCCGCGGGCGCAGCTCCGCGGCCCGCTCGGTACGGAACCGCGACCGAACAACCCAGACAAACCGGGAATTCCGCTCTTCGCGTTGTTTAAGTAGAAAAAAAGGTGACAATTTCAACCCAGCAAAGCTGCCCAGAGTCACCTTGGCCGAACCACCGCCTCCCGTCGGTCCCACCCCCCTGGCGGTGCACGCCGGGAACCACCGCCCACCCCCGCGCACACCCGGGGTTCTCCCCTCCCATCCCAATCCCCATCCCCACCCCCACACCGCCCGGGCCCGCTCGGCGCCCGCCGGGACCTGGGGTAGAGCGCGGAGAGCCCCGAAAGAGCCCCGGAAGAGCCCAGCCCGCACCGTGCCCGCACAGAGCCACTTCCAAATGACGGGAAGCGGTTCGGGGCCTTCCGGACCCGCGGGGGCCGCCGGGAGCTGTAGTTCCCGTACGAGGGCCGCCGGGAGCTGTAGTTCGCGCGCGGGGGCCGCCGGGAGCCGTAGTTCGCGCGGGGGCGCGGCGGTGTCGCGCGCTTTCCCCGCGCTTGGCCCGCGCGCCGCCCCGATCCTGGCGCAACCCGCTCCCGGACCCGCTCCCGAAGCCGGACCTGGGCCCGGAGCCGCGGGAGTTCCCGGACGCGGACGGACGGCGGGACGTGTCGGTGCGGTGGGCGGACGGACGGACGGACGGACGGTGGCGGCGGGTGAGCGCGGCCCGGCCCGTGTTTTGTTTCCGTTTCTCCCCCGGCGGCTCCCCGATCCCATTTCCGTTTCGGGTTCAAACAACGACACGGAGGCGCCGCGGGAAGCGGGGCCCACGGGGAGGTGGCGCCTCGGCGGCCGCGAGGAAGGGCCCCGGGTTCAGGGACCGAGTGCGCCCACCGCGGGGCTCGCCAGGCCTCCCCGGCGCGTGAAAACTTATCCCCGCTTGTGAAAACCTTGTTTTGGGTGAAAATGTAACAGGATGTGGCGTCTTCTGGCTCTCCCCTTGCACTGCTGAGAAGCCCGTCGAGTGATGTGTCCAGTTCTGGGCCCCTCTCCCCGAGAAGGACATAGAGGGGCTGGAGCGAGTCGAGAGAAAGGCAGCGGAGCTGGGGAAGGGTCTGGAGCACGACTCTCATGCGGAGAAGCTGGGGGACTCATCCTGGGGAAAAGAAGGCCCGGGGGGCATCCTATCGCTCTTTTCAATTCCCTGACAGGAGGTCGCAGCCCGGTGGGGGCCGGGCTCTGCTCCTCGGTAAAAAGAGTCTTAAGCTGTGCCGGGGAGGTTTAGGTTGGACACTGAGAGGAATTTCTTCACTGAGACGGCGATTAGGCATTGGAACAGGCAGCCCAGGGAGGTGGTGGGATCACCATCCCTAGAGGTGTTAAAGGAAAGACTGGATGTGGCACTTAGTGCCGTGGTCTAGTTGACGTGGTAGTGTTCAGTCATGATCTCGAAAGTTTTTTCCAACCTAATTGATTCCATGATCTTGCATAGTTTGCTCTCTGATGTTCGGCCAGGTACGTGCTGCACAGCCACAGCTCCCAGTTTGCCTTTTTTTCCTCCCTTCTGGCTGTTGATAAGGAAGTTAAACATATCAAATCTGGTGTGATTTTCCCCCACTCTGTTCAGTGCTCCACTATCTCCGTCGTAAAACTGAACTGACTTATGAGTTGTAAAAGCTGATCTGTAAAGGACAGGCTGTCTGCTTTGTTACCTGCTTTATGTCGGTATTTATAAATTGGATGATACAGATGGATAGAAACCTTATGCTGCACACACCAGAGCTTCTCTGGGGCACAGATAACTTCAGTGACTGGGCTTCAGTATTAGCTGATAATGTGTGTGGGCTCCAGAACTGGACCCCATTTCACAATTACCTGGTGGGATAGCAAATATAATTCTACTCATAGAGTTCGTGCCCATATCACAGTGGGCTCATTCCTTGCTTAACTCCTTGCTTAACTCCATGTGTTCTAGGGAAAAGATAGATCATAAACAGAACAAAAGGACTACTCTCCTGACTGTAAAAGATACTGGAGTAGCACTGGGCTGTCATACAAGGGAAAAAGGCTCTGTTGGCAGGTGCCTTGTCATATATTAGTGGAGGTCAGGTTTCTTCTTGGCTGTCAGGCAAGTCTTAGGGCTTGTTAGGTTGAAGGAAAAATTGGAAACAAGCAAAAATCAGTAGGCTGAACCTTCCAGGAATCAACCACAGTTTTATATGCTCCTTTGAACAAATGCAGCTGTTGTACTGTTCCTGCCACGTGAACCCTCCAGGCAAGCCAGGTTCTTTAAGCCTTCTTGTCTCTCTGTAGCCTTCAGGGAAGGGTCAGGCAGCTCAGTCCCATCTGAACCCATGTTCACTTTCAAACTCTGCATCATCCTGTAGCAACAAACTGCTAGACTTCATGTGAAAGCTTTATATCAAAAGAAGTCTCTTTATGCTGGCATAGGAAAGACTGAATAATTTTCCCCTTTAGGTTTCTATGAACTTTGAGTTTATGTGTTTTCATCATGTTGTGATCCTTTATACCCATCTCTCTTCCTTGTATCTCTGCATAGTGGAACCATCTTTCTTCCTCTTTGTGTACCTGCTCTTTGTGCCTGGGTTCCTCTTTCCTGCCCCTCCAGGGATCCAAAAATATAGCAGAGCCTGTGAGATTCAACCATGAATTGCCTTTGAAGAGGGAGTGAACAGTTACTAGTCCAGCAGCCAGTTTGGAGTCCAGTCCATAAGGACTTCTAAATACCTTACCTAATTCTGTACCGTTACTATGGGCAGTAATATTTTCTCACTCTGCATCACTCTGCATTTAGCCATATTAATATTTTCTGCCAGAAATCTGTCAAGGTGGCGAGTTCTTTCTGTAAGTCTGCACTGTTTTCTCAGTAAATAACATACGAATATGTCAAGGAACAGAAATACCAGCTTAACCCCTTTGTGACCTTACTGGTAAACTCCCTTCACCACAAAAAAAAAAAAGATACTTTACCTTTGTTTTGTGCTTTTAATTTGATTGCTAATACAGAAAAGACATTCATCCCTTTTTGATCATACCAGTTTGCTTCTTTGGGAGTTTTCAGTGAGAGACATTGCTCAAACCTTGGTTTTGAAATATTTTTAGCAGTCTGACACATCACCTGTAACCATGCAGGTGTCAGTGCATTCAGATATTTAAACCTGTCTGCATTCTTCAGCAGTTCTGTTTCAGTCTTTCCCATTTTTCTTGAGAATGATACACAAGATTAAGTGATACAGGAATTGGACTCCTGGGACCCTGTTCAGTGGACACTATGCTGGCCCTTTGGAGATTTTCACAGAGCCAGATCTGTGAACAGATTCTGGGTTTGCTTCTAGTGGTGAGATACTGATAAAGTGATCCTTCACTCCCTAACCTTGGTAGCTTCTTGCAGAATGAACCACATGCAGCACTTGATTTCTTCACAACTGATCTTACAAAATAGTTTTTGAAGGAGATGATGAGTAGTTTGAATTTCTTTAGACAGTTTACATAGCAGCTGTAAAATGTAGTTGGTTGCTATTACTTTTGAGAAGTTTTAACGATCAATACCTATCCTTATTGTCTTGTCTTCAGTAGATACTCTTGCTACCAGTTGGGTTTAGGATAGCGTAGTCCCTAGGAAGGGATGATTCCTGGATGGAAATCTCGGTGATCTCTTCTATTTTGGATATTTAAATAGCAGTCATGTTTTGCTTTTTCTCCAGTGGTTTTTTTCTTCCTCTGTACCTCTACTTCCTGCTCCTTTTGCTATGAGTTCATGATGTTATTTACTGTAAACTGTTAATATAATTTGGCCTGGATTTTTATCATATGTATTTCATAGTTCTGGTATATGTGCTGGTTAGTGAAAGACAGAAATACCAGACAAACTATGTCTTTACAGACCAGATGCTGTAATTATTTGTTTCCCACTTATGTTCCCAACAGACTCCAGTGTTCTACAGGGCATGAAAACCTGCACTGTTAGTGAGAATGTTGTCACAGAATAGCTTTCCCTTTTATTACTAACATCCTGCTTTAGTTTGGGACTTCACAAGATACATTCATTGTGCTCATGTCATCAACTGTTCGCCTGTGGGAGGCATGGGTAGAAAGATGAGATAGTCAACAAACACTTTGTTGTTGACTTTATTTACCTATGAGGAAATCATGGATCTTCTCCCTAACTTCCTCCTGCAGCATTCCACGTAAAATGCGGCTTAAATTTATAAGCATCTTTCAGCCATGCTAGGAAGGTAGTTTGAATTTTCAGATGTGCTTTGCTGTAGGTGGCCCGTAGCAACAACAAAGAAATGCATAAAGTTGGGTGTCTCCAAGAGAATCAGGCATTGGGTTCTGTGCAAATGTCTTAATAGTCCCATGTTTGCTTCTAGAACATTTGTTTGAGGACAGGCATAGTAATATATTTTATGAAATCTGTATTAGCTTTTGGATTTATTTTTTAGATGAATTCTTGGCTTCAAAAGGCTATTCTGGTATTTGGTTTAAAAAATGTGTGATAGGACACAAAACATTGTCTAGTCTTGCTGGTCTGTGACTTACACAAAAAATTCTTTTCTGTTCATAGCTCTGTTCTTAAGACATTGCAGCCATGACTAAGAGAGAGGCAGAGGAGCTGATAGAAATTGAAATTGATGGAACTGAGAAACAGGAATGCACTGAAGAAAGGTATGTACTTTCTTTGCTTTTTGGGATCCTTAGGCAGCAGTTAATTAACTAATTAGTTTTTCTGTTTCTTATCTAATTAAATGGTGGTTTTCTAGAAGTTGAAATGTAGCCACTATAGGAAATCAGTGTAGTGGTGTCATGTTCCTCAGTCTTAGTTATTTAAATCCCAAACTGTTTTGGTTGTCTCTTGCTACTTTATTAGGACTTTACTTTTCCTATTTTCATGTCTGTAGTAGTATGTTTGTGTGTGTGTGCTGCAAACCTTTCAGCTTCAGTGTATCTTTCTGTAATTGAGATGAACCTTTCAATTTTTCCAGTCCTTTGCTTTACTGTTATACTGGATTTATACAGGACGATTTGTTTTTAACAGAGCAGAAATGATGCTCACTATCGAATATGCTGTTGTTAGAGCCATTGAAACCATACATACTGAAGTAGGATATTCTCTGACTTAATTATCTCAAGCTGGATTTTTAGTTTCCAATGCTTCCCTTCTAATTTTCACTACTGTGTTTGGAAGCTCAGAGTCTCAGTTGTTGTGTAGGGTAGTGTTGCAATCCGGTCTAAGCATAGAAGAGTCAAGAAAACTAAGTCTCTGTAAATAAAATGGATTGAACCCAGAAAGGTATGAAATATACCCCAAAACTTGATTAAAACCAAACGAGGTTAGCTGCTAATACCAAAAAAATGGATATATTTTATTTAATACTAAAAGAGGAAGAAAGAAAGAAAAAAATAGAAAAAGAGGTGTGGAGAGGGGGTCAGGGAGAGTGACAAATATTAAGTAGAAACATATCACCCACCCCATCCTGGGTCCCAGCAATGTCTCATTGCTTCCCTCCATATGGTCTTCTTGGTGCTGAGAGTCCCCCTCCAAGATGTATAGAATCCAATGGATTAATGTGCATTTGGGCAGGTGGGAACACACAGGTACCTCCCTGAGAGGGGCCAGTTTGACACTGTCCCTTGCAAGACTCTGGATCTGTTGCATCACGTGCAGTGCTCTGGTGCAGGGTCTGGGGACCCCTCTGGGGGGGGCCTTTGATGGGCCATGACACCCCCTCTGCTGTCCCTCACGTGGATGTCCCATAGATGTGGCTTTCCAGGGGTGGGAGGCCCCACAGCTGGGCCAGTCTGCCCAGTGGAGGATGGGCATTCACTGCATCTGGCCAGAGGCTGTGCCACACACCCAAAACATTTCCTCCTCCCTGCTTTGGTGTAGGGATCTGTGTGGGCCTGGCAGCAGAGAAACCTGGGGCTGTGGCCTCCACCCGAAGGTGCTGGGCTTAATCCTCTTGTGAATGTATTATTTTCCCCCAGCCCAGACTTGAGTCACTTTGTCTTATCTCTATTAACTTGCAGTCGAGGGCCTCAGTCAGGAGGCCCATTCAGGGTGCAGTGGTCTTCCATGCAGCTTTTGTTAGACCTTTGCTATAATAGGCAAAAGTCCTTCATAAAGATGTTTAAACCATAAACCATAACATTTCAGTCTCTGACAGGTAGAAAGAACTTAGGCTGGTTCGTTTAACTACTCTATAGGAACCTATTCTGGAGAACTGATTCAAAGCTACTTAATAGTTTCTTATTACTCTGAGCTGCTTGTGTATTTTTACTACTTACAGACTGTATCTGTGTACATTCTGGTTTCCTTCTGTGTAAATGAAGAGAGCCCAACTGTGTAAGGTCATTGTTACAGCATGAGTCCTATGACAATGACATTTCTGAATGCCTGTGCCAATACTGTCATTGTTGTAGTTTGGGACAACCATGACACGTGACTCATAGTTCCTTCAAGGCTTCATGCTGCTGTACTTCCTTCTGGTTGTTCCTTGTATATGTTAAGCTTATTATTCTTGTGCTGACTGGTGAAAAGACACGGAAAGTTGCTATGTATGAGTGTGAGCATTTTTTTCTTTCTATTTTCCCTGTCTGTTGAGTTTCTGTGTTTGCTTTTAACGTGAATATCTTGTAAATACAGTCCAGGCAAAGCAAATAAAATTAGTTTACTCTACATGCAAATTAACAATATATAGTATGCTAACCATGGCTTACTCTCTTGAAAAATGTGATCTGAATCTTGGTATTTAACCGAGCTTTTTAGTGGTGACAGGGTAAAAGAAGAGTTACACAACTGTAAAATTAATGAGACCAAATTTAGTAATTCACTCTCTACTCAAACAAAGAGTACTCAAACTAATACTGCATGATATTAGGATTTCAGAGTCAGTATTACCTTTTATCTCGTTTACTTCTAACTTTTATTAAGCTTTCCTATTTAAGCTTTATTAAGCTCTGTTAACACGTAGGTAATGATTTATTATATTAATTTTCTATTTAAGCATTGTTGAGCAAACCTACACCACCGCAGAATTTGTGAGTCAGGCTATTGACATCAGTGAGCCCATTGGAAATCTTAAGAAGTTGCTGGAACCCAGACTGCAGTGTTCCTTGGATGCACATGAAATTTGCCTGCAAGATATCCAGGTAAATTAAAAGGTTATGAAAGATTTAACCTCTTAATGGAGAAGTGGTTTGCATACTTTTTCTCTTTTTTCCATTGTCTGTGGAATTCATGCTTCATATGGAATATTAGTTACAATTAAGAGTTTAATTTCAAGTCAGGTTCGTTATCACGAGACCGTTTAATATATACACACTGATTCAGTGTGAATACAGTCAAAATAACTTTGGAGTTCCTGGTGCAAGGTTAAGAAACCATGTTGCAAGTGAAAGAAATATGAGGGCAATGACCATACTACTTTCTCTTGAGGTAGCTCACATCATTTGTTGCTGCCTGAACTTCCATGAGTCCAGTCTTGTTTGAATCTAAACAAGAAGGTTTCTATATTATTCAGGTATAGAGGAGCAAAGGATTACTCAAGAAGTCCCCCTGTTTTTACAGGCATTGCCACATGTTGGACAGTATAACTGTTTTGCATTTTGTTTAGCTACATGTTTTATTTGAAGTTACAATCAGACATCTGTGGCTTTTCCAGAAACAATGGGAGAATATTGTTATAAAGATAAGAATTTTTATGAAGGTGTTAAAAACTCAGAAAAGGAACTGTAGATAGTTTTCAGGTAGTGAAGGTACCTCCCCGTATTGCATTGCTTCTTTTAGGTCAAAAAATGTTCCTGTAAGTGAAAATACCTTAAACAGAACAGAGTGGCAAGTTTCAAATACGATCAAATTTTTTCTGTTATGTGCTATGTCTACACAGTACTAAAAATATTTGCACGCTTCTTCAGAAAATTTGCTGCAAGTGTTTCTAAGGTTTAAAGGAGAGTAAGTTTATTGTAACTGTGAGGTGATAATACATATTTTTAATTTTTTATTTTTTAATGCTTTTATCAAGCTGGACCCAGATCGAAGCCTTTTTGATCAAGGAGTGAAAACAGATGGAACAGTACAACTCAGCGTGCAAGTAATATCTAGGCAAGGTAAGCAGTTACATTTGTCCATTGTACAGACAAAGTAATATTGCAGGAATTCTATTCTCCTCCTATTCCTAGCTGTAAAATTGAGAAAACCAATTAATGGTCACAGAGCTTCAGAATGTATTTTTCACTGTAGTTCTAAGTAGTAAAATTAAAATAAATGTCATGGACTAATGCTATTTTCAATGTTTTTAAAAGGAATTTCATATCATTTTTGTAAGTAACAAAATCAAACACAAATCCAGAACCCAGACAACTCTCTGTCAAGCAGTGTGAGTTACAGTATGAGGTTCTCCTCAGGGTTGAGTAGTTACTCGTATCAGACCAAATATCGAAGCAGGAAAAAGATTTTTGTGTAGGTAGGTGACAGTTTCATCCCTGTGAGGTGAGTAAGCTTGTGTGCTTTAGGAACAATTACATTATGAAAGTAAATGTAGCTAACTGAAAATCCTTATCAAGGTCCAGGATCACTGTCTATTTTCTGTTTTCTTTGGATGAGAAGTCAGAATAAGCCATTGTGTCAGAGGAGCATTAACCAGGTGGGTACGGATTTGTTGAGGCATAGTTTTTATTTGTATTATCTGGTATGACAGGATTTCCCCTTGTAAAATCCTCAGGAACTAGCAGCTTTGTTAATTTGCTTTTTGACCTGCTTTTCTGCTTTGCCCCCTCCATATGTCTTGAGTGGAAGGACAGCCACCACTCTTTAAAGACAATTTTCATATTGGGCTGTGGGAACAGCTACAGCTGTTTATTTCCATATTTTTAAACAGGGGCAAGTTCTTCAGGAGTAGATTAGTTACCTATTTTGAGTTACATCAGCAAAGCAAGTGAGCAAAATTTGAGGAGCACTTTTTGTTTACTTGTGGCTCCATTGTAGATTAAACAGAAGAAAACTTTCCTGCTTTGTAACAGTCTTCAGCAAGACACGATTTGCATTTAATGCTGAGTGTCAAGTGACTAGTGCTAGGTTGAGTCCTCAGTTCCTCAAATGTAATGGGAAGTGTACTACCTTTCTGCTTTTAAAATAGAAGAGAAATATCCTTCAGGGAACTAGAATAACTGCTCTTAATTCATGCCCAGTAACTTCTAGTATTCAATGCTCAGACTTCCGTTTTCAAAAGGATGTGAGTGATAAATATTTTTACTATCATCTTCCATGTTCTTCCTGTGTTTTGTTCTTTTCCCTTTAGTGTAAAACTGGGGTTCATGATCATAGAGTACAAGGAACTTCTTGCTCCCTGCACCCATCAAACCTTCCCTCTCCCTCACCCTCCCCCTCCCATCTTAAAAGAAACATTTGAATATTAAGTACTTCTGTATCAATTTGGAACACTCCTCCATGTTTTGAGGCCTTGATACTTAAGCAACTGCTAAGAAATCTGTCTGTTGAAGGCATGTAAAATATGGCAGGGCAGAATATCAGAAAACAAATAGCATGCATATAAACAAAAGGAAGATATTTGGATCACTAACAGGAAAATTGAGTTGTTACTCTTGACCACAGTACCGCTTCGAGCCAGAGGGGAAAAAACAACTTCTTAAGCCATCCTCATTTTTTACTTGCATGGATGAGGTTTTGAGAGATTCTCAGTTCACCTATGCTTTTTTTTCCCTAACATGTGTAATGTACAGAATTCAGCTAGGAGTAATCAGTGATGCTAATCCTTGTGGTGGATTGGACTCTTATTTCTTGAAAGAAAAGCAGCTATGTCAGTTCAAATATTCTATTAAATTTTGATCAGCTGGCTTTAAATTCAAAGACAACAGGTGAAATACAGTTCTTCTTCTCTAGTTGAACTTGAGTGTAGTTCTTTTATAGCATTTCATTCTACAACAAATAAAATACCATTCCATTGTTTCGTTTTACTAGAAAGACTCTTCTGGCACTCTGCCTTGCCCTAACTCATTTCCTCTGGTTGGAGGAATGGCAGTGTGTCTGGTTTTCCTGCCATTCAGAGAACAGCAGCTTTGAGTGCAGCCCAGCTCTCTACTCCTCTGAACTGGGCCTCTTGCATGTCTTTGGAACTCTGGGTAACTGTGCTCCATTGTATGTCAAAGAATTTGAAAAAAGCTTTTTTGAAGATGTCCACAGTAAAATATTTTGGGGTTTTTTTCTATAATAATTTCTGAAATAAGTAGGCTTTTGGTTTTTTTAGTATGTAAAGGAACAAATCATAAGTGTAATGACACTTATTTAGATTAAAGATGCTGTTTGACTAATGTCCTATCTCTGGGTGTGGTTAATGCTAGACATTTCGGGGTGGGTAAAACCAAGCAGGCTGCCTGTAGGTCAGTCATCACCCCAGTATAATCTCTACCTTCAGTTGGCAGTACTGTCAACATCTGCATGTGTCTTGGTAGCTCCTGTCCTGAAGCTTTGTACTGCTTGTGCCAGTTTACACTTCTGGGTTGTGTGGCATTGTGTTCCACAATTTGGGTGCTGTCCAAGGAAGACTGGTCATCTCTTATGCGATAGTTAAAGGGAGAAGAGATGTGAGGAGTGATGCAGACAAACCCAGGGAATTAATGCTGATCTAGTGCTGCAGTAAGTTAGATGGCAGACTGTTAATTCACATTTTTACTTCCAAGCTGTTTCCTCTACAGAGACTCATTGCTTTGATCTCCATGTTTGTATTGTGGATAAAGCATGAAGTTCTTTTGACATGTAATTTTATGACACAGTGAATTATTTTGTTGAGGAATAATGAACTGTACCTCTCTAGATGCTTTTTTCTTTACTTTATTTTTTGAAGATCAAAAATAGAATCTTAACCCTTAGTGGCTTCCCTTAGCCATTTTCGTATGGTTTTGATAGAAGCCTGTGTTGTGCATGTTAATTTTAGATGGCCTAGATAAGACACTCTCCTAAGTAAGATACTTGTTTGCTTTTTCTTCATGTTTGCTTCTTCATCTAATCAACCACTTACTGGTTGTCTACATCTATTTTCACGTCCTTGATTTCACACTGCTGAGTTTTGTACTCTATGGTACTCTATGGTGTTTGTTCCCTTTCTAATATCTTTTTCAAGCTGAATGCCTTTTAAAATCCAGAGAAATACTTGTCTGAAAAATATTTGTTTTTTCTTACTTGTAATACAGGTACATACTCCATTTGTTTTCCCTTACAAGTTATGACTAGATTGTGGATTTAGCTTTTAAGGCTGTTATCTGCAGAACCATCTCATGTTGAGCTTTAATATAGATTAGACAGGAAGGACACAAAGTAATACCTTTATGGTACAAGATTCTGAAGTTACTCTGGCCATATGATGTTCTGTGAATCCCGTCAGCCTAACCGTAGTCAAGGTTTTCCAACTCAAGATAAAATGGAATTGTAAAGATGTTTTTTATGTGAAAATATGATTGATAAAAATCTCTTAAAATAAGTGTGGTTGTTGGCATTATAATGAAAATTGTATGTCACAAAAATTAAAATAATTTTGAAAAATCTTCTGTACAATGTGAGAAATCTGGTGAGGCACCAGCGGGACAAAACACCTCAGAAGACAGAGAGGTGTTGATACAGAGAAGGTGGTGATACAAAGCATTAGCAAATGTGTTCTGACTTGCTGCAGAATTGATACAGGCATGACCTTGTAGCTACATGATCTAATATCTGAAATGGCAGACATAAAGCCAAAACATGAATAGCTGATGAAGACTAAAATGTGAAGAATTTTCTAGTTTTCTTTTGACTTGCTGTTTAACACGCTGCCTACTGCAGAGTACTGAAAGAAAATGTTAACTGCTTTGTGTAGACCCCAGAAGTATTGTAAAGGCTGAAAGAAATGCCTCATGGTTGGAGTAAAGCTGGATACTTGTTCTAGGTCCTTTTGGAGGTTGCTTCTTCTGTTTGTTTTGTGGCACTTTTTTTGATATATTTCTTACAGACCAAAATACTTTATGCTCACATGCTGAAAATTCTGTTCAAGATCTGTGAAACAGATCACTTAAATAGAACAAGAAGCTATAATACTGGGGGAAGAAAGAGGGACAGCTTTGTTATTCACCTTAATAAAGTATATGGTGTATAATAGAGTATGCCATTCTAATTTAGGACACTCACAGAAATTTGATGACACTTTTGTGTCCTGCTGCTTTCCTGAGTTTGCTAACCCTACTAATCAGAAACCTTTAAAACAATGTTTTTTGTCATATTTGGATTACTGTCTTTAAGTTTTGTGTTGTTTCCATACTTAGGGATAGAGCCCAAGTTGAACATCCTGGAAATCGTGAAGCCTGTGGAGACCGTGGAGGTTGTGATTGATCCAGATGCTCATCATGCAGAGGCTGAAGCTCACCTTGTTGAGGAGGCTCAAGTGATAACCTTGGATGGGACAAAGCATATTGCAACAATTTCAGATGAAACATCTGAGCAAGTGACACGATGGGCTGCAGCACTGGAAGGCTATCGGAAGGAGCAGGAGCGCCTTGGAATACCTTATGGTAATAGTGCACAGCTATGGGTGTACTCAGCTGGGGGCTGGGCTCTTCTGTTCTGAGTGGGGTTGGTGCTCAGGGACCTCAGAGAGGGAAACCTGTGCTGTGGGTTAGTACAATGCAAATAATCTGCGTAAGGGAATTGCAGAATCATGGGATGGTTTGGGTTGGAAGGGACCTTAAAGACCATCTTGTTCCAATCCCTTGCCATTGGCAGGGACACCTTCCACTAGACCAGGTTGCTCCAAGCAGCATCTAGCTTGGCCTTGAACACATCCAAAGATGGGGCAGCCACAGCTTCTCTGGACACTGTGCAAGTGCCTCACCACCCTCACAGGGAAGAATTTTTTCCTAGTACCTAATCTAAAAACCAAAGAGAATTAAAATGAATGCTCATAATAGTTTCATTAAATGAGTGTTTTTGCACCATAACTACCTTGTCAATGCAGTTTTTAGAAAGCACTTTTCTTCCTGCCCTCCTTAAAAATGTCTGTGTTAGTGATAAAGCTCTTCAGGTGCGTGTGAAATTGAACAGACTCAGTACTTGGTATTGGGACATTGCCTATAAAATCGCTGAAACAAGTTGTTCATGGACTGGAGGATGCTGAATATTCTGTTAAATCAGATTTTGTATGAAAAGCTGTACTGGACTTCATCCTGGAGGAAGATGATTCAGAACTGAAAATAAATATTCTTCTAGATGATCATCTTTTTTGAGTTAACGTTGTTATTTAGCAGGTTGCTCTTTTAATGTTAGCTTAAAAAAAAATCTCTGAATGTCTGTTTAAGATTGAACTGAAGCTGTGAGATTTAGACCTGTATCATGTTTGCGAGATTATCCAGCTGAATTGCTTCTTGTGACTGGCAGAAATGTTCTGTCAAGGCATATTCAGGAAGCTGTTATATATGAGCAGACCTGTAAAACTGGAATATATTTGGCAAGAGGGATATTTGGAAGGGTTTAAGAATTCCATTCAAGTCACAGGTCTTTGCAGGACATGTAGTTTGCCAATATTTTGAGCATATTTTTGATAACTAAAGCAATGCCTTTTTCATGGCTTTTTAGTTTTCGCATTGGTAAGCACTTCAAAAATAGTTTTCATCGTGTTATGTCTGTTGATAATCAGGGATTTGATGCAGAATGTTTTAAATAAAAAAATTGAGGGATTATCAGAAGCAGACTAATACTTTTTATCATACTCTCACATTAATATCAGGAGAAAATTACTTAAACCAGTGTTGTTACGTTTAATAATATTTTTAATAAACTTTAATAATGTTGATGCTTTAAGAAAACCCTATAACCCACAACTGTGGCTTTAAAACTTTAATGATTTTTGGGCCATAGGAGTGCAGATTTTTCAGGAAAATCATACTAGTTCATTATGACAGAGATCTGTGGATTATGAATAATAGTGTTCCCTTGATATCAGAAAAATGTGCAAAATTACACTCCTAGAAAGAATAACATTTTAAATGTTTTCTGAGTAGACATTGCAGGGACTTGGGCTGAAATAAGGTGCCCCTAGGTTCTACATTATAATCCAAAACTATTCCTTGAATCTTTTCAGAAGACAGAGTGTGTTGATGTTAAGAGTCAAGTCCAATCAATAAATAATCATCCAGAAAAGTAGTGGTTCGATGTCTTCATCCTTACAGGCTTCTCTGCTTTGCTGCAAATGGAAAACTAGCATTTAGCAGGTCTTTAAAATGTTGTGGCTTTCTCTTTAATGTTGTGTTTTGGGTGGGTTTTAGTAGAGGTTTTAAATCTTTTTCGTTAAAAGTATTTCTGCTATTAGAATCCAAATATTTGGTACCTAGAAGGGGGTAAAATACTCATTGTTATGAGAAATAAATGCAGAAAACGAAGCAGCAGGAAGCTCGGAAACCACAGAAGTGGTTAGAGAAAGTAATAATTTATCTTTCCTTGCAGACTGTTCTGTCAGTGAGAACAAATTAGCAGCTTTTGGTAAAAGTTCACTGCTGCTGATGTTTGGTAGATCAACCTCCTTGAGGTTTGTCTTTTGCCACAGGATTACATTGCATTGTTTTAGGTAGCATTAATGAAAAATGTTGCCATGTAACTGTCCTTTGTTAAGCAAAATGAAATTTGTAGCTCCTAGATAAATGTGTATAGACTTAGAAAACTTTGCTTTCTTTAATTCTTAATTTTTCTTAATTCCTAATTTTATTTATTTTAAATCTTAAAATATAAACTTTTCAAGTTGACATCTGCTTGGGATATCAAATTCAAAAATACATAATCACAGCACTCCAGTGAAAAGTAGATACCCCTACTTTAGTTTCTAGTTCTTACCTGTTGACATATTTTAATATATTATGTACAACATTAACATCCCAAAACTTGATGCTCTTGCTGAAAAAGTCATGCAGAAGCAATCACTCACCTCCAGCAGGCCAATGCTCAGCCAGGCCCTGTGCAAGGGCTACTTCAGAAACACTAGTCCTCAGTTTTATTGCTCAGTATTCCCTGTAGTGTGAAATATCCCTTTGGCAGGTTGGGGTCAGCTGTCCCTCCTCAGTTTCATGTGCACCTGCAGCCTCCTCACTGGGGTGGCTGAATGAGGAACAGAGAAGGCCTTGCATTGGAGTCCCATAGTCTGACCAGGTTCTTTTAGATACTCCATGTGTGGAGGGTATAATACTGAATATCAAATTTACTTGAAAATCATTGATATTGCATGAGATTTCTGGTTTAGCAGAGTAATACAAGTTACATTAAAAACACAGCACAAAGGTAACATACACTTAGATGAATACAGCAATTGCAGAACATTGCACAATCCCAATCCCAACAGGATTCCTGGTACTGGTGTCTATAATACACTCACCATCACAAGGCTGGGTGTCCCTAATGGCCAGGAAGGAGAACATGGGTTGCAGCCAACTCAAGCCCATTGTTCTCCTCAAAATTCTCTTGATAGTTGTGTGGTTTATGTTCTCTATGTTGGGCTGAGCCACATCTTCGTGGCCTCTGCAAGCACTGCTCAGCAGTAGCCAAAACATCTCAATGTATTACTAACACTGGTTTGATCAGCAGCCTAAAGTACAACACCATAGGAGTTTCTGGGAAGAAAATTAATCCATCCCAGACATACCCAGTGGTGGTTTTTGTCAGCAGAGACTGAGATAATGTGAATGAGTTTAGAATGTAATATTTGGCAGAATCACAATTTGGTCAACATTTCTGAAGAAGAGCATCCTTCTGTGAGAGAGAGTACTCTTTTTTTGAAGCTAAAGACGTGTGGAAGAAGAAAAATTCTTTATTTGTGTTTGAGATATGTCAGGCATAGTTCTGATGTAAAAACTTTCTCTAAAGAAAATTTCTCTTTCGTCCTTTCCGTCACCCCACTACCCACACCATTCCATCACCATTTTAAGAGCAGTCACCAGCATTCCAGGCAGATTTGGTCTCAGTAACTCTGCTTCTTGATGTTATTCATTTACTCTTATGGAAGTTATTACATAATCGAGGAGGAACCTTGCAGTATGTGATTTACGGTTTCATCCATCTTTTCCAGACCCAGTTCAGTGGTCGACAGACCAGGTGCTCCACTGGGTGGTGTGGGTGATGAAGGAGTTCAGCATGACTGACATCGACCTCAATGCACTCAGCATTCCTGGGCGGGAGCTCTGCAACCTCAGCCAAGAAGATTTCTTCCAGCGTGTCCCACGGGGAGAAATTCTCTGGAGCCACCTGGAGCTTCTTCGAAAGTGTATGGCATATTTTTCTGTAACTGATTTTACTTATTCCACTTCCCTGCTTCTCTCTCCTTTGTTGTTTTTTTTTTTGACTTTTTTCTTGAAAGATGAAACCAATTATGAGCAGTCATTTTTCCTTAATATTGGGGGTAAAAATGAGGGTATCAATAGAAGATAACAGGAGGTATTAGAATGTCTGCTGCCGTGAAACATGTCTGCATACTAAACACTGCCTGTCTTTTATCAAACCTTGTAACTAGTGGAAGGTAGTGAATGATTATTCCTCCTCTGTTTTTTATAAAGCTTTGTAGTTTATGCATCTACTGAATTTGTTAGTTCTATAATTGAATATTGATCGAGAGTTACTGAATGTATGTTTCTGTGTCATATAGAAGTGGAGATTATTAAGCACAGGCAATGAAATCCTTAGATGGTACACAACACAGCTGCTAAGTGATGCACTGTGTGTGCATAATACAGTAACATATATGTGCATTTCAGATTTATCATGCTTGGATGTAATTTGCCAGACTAATAACTATTTCTGTCTTCATTTATATAATATAGCTGAAGGTTTTTGGGGATGGAGAATGCATAAGATAGTGGAAATTTGCTATGTACACCCCTCTAAAAATTGAATGACAGATGTTAAATGTCTCCACTTCTACGACCATGAACCGTACATGTCTCTTGCAGACTGATAGCAAATTTTTATTTCTTTTCCTCTATGAAATATGAAAGTTTTTGATCTTCAGGTGACTTGAAATTTGCGGGTTAAATATAAACCTGCTGGGTTTTTTTCCAATTTGTAGATGTGTTGGCTAGCCAAGAACACTCTGGAGAAATAGCAACTGTTACTATTGATCAGCGTAAGTACTTCTGTCAGCATTAATTCACAAAATTCACTGTTTGTAGGTTTAGCACTGTACTGTGTTTCAGCACTATGATAGTACAACATTTAGAAAATCACTTGAGAGAGTATTTTTCCTTGGGGAAGGGAGGAGGACATATTTTAAACTTCAAAACATAACGTTGAGTTTCTCTACATTTTGTTATTGGCTGAAAGGTAGTGTTTGACTTGAACTACAGAAGTTTATAAGTTTCATTTTGGATGGTAGTTTTTCCACTTTCTTGAAATAAGCTGCCTAGGATACATATTTGAGGTTTTTAGTTGTTTCAGGGCTTTAGGTTATATATTGCATTAATGAATGGATCTATTAAAATATTAATTTCAAATAAAAAAATGTTTCCAAAAACCGAAGGGGTCTGTGGAAGAGATGACTTGCTTAGAAACTAATATTAGAAATAATACATTAAAGTAACTTTCCAGTTATTTGAAGCTCATTCTTTCAGCTAAGCAGTGTCATCAATTATTAAAATGAATCAATTTTCAGAAGACTTACAAGCATCTTATATGTTAAATAGACAGACTGTTTATTACATCCTGTGGTTGTGTCTAGTTAAAGCCAGCTTGAGTGAGGCATCTGCATCCTCCTATGCCATTGCAATGGAAGGTGTTTGCTGTTTGAATATCAGGTATGGAGGTTGTGCAGTGACTGTAGAGAAAAGGGCAGTAGGGTAGATCAAGTGGGAACAGCATGAAGATGAAAACAAAGGCATGAGAGTTTGGGTTCTTTTTGTGGAAGCATGTAATACACATGATGATAAACTAAAGGTGGTGTTTTATCTGTAATGTGACACTTCTGCAATGAGTCTAAAACTACAATTTTCATATAACAGGTAAAAGGGTCTTTAAATTATACTTAGTATTGTGACTTAATGCAGTGTGCCTTTTTAGCAAAGGAAAAAACTAGCTTCTAGATGTTATGATAATACAGGTAATAAATAAAATATGTCTATTTCTGTGCCAGCAATTTATAATTTATGTTCTGCAACGTTCTCTGCTCTACAGCTGTGCAGATTATACCAGCGTCTGTACAGCCTGCTACCCCAACCACCATCAAAGTGATAAACAGCAGCGCAAAGGCAGCTAAAGTACAGAGAGCTCCAAGGATCTCCGGGGAAGATAGGAGTTCCCCTGGGAACAGAACAGGTATTGTCTCCATTATTTTTACATGCCAATGCACTGAACACTGACCAATTAATATGAATTACAGTTTGGTGAAATGTCTGTGTAGCTCCAAATGTGAGGTTTGTAGGAGTCCATGTGGTGTGAAGGGAGCTGTAGGTACAAAAATCCACAGCAAGCACAGGCAGCCCTGGCAAGTTGGTCAGCTCACACAAGCATCATGTATGTCAACATGATGCTGCAGTTCTTCCATCCTGCAGCAAATAAAATAGATAAATTTTCCCATCACTTAACAGTCTGTCCTCTCAAACCACTGCATAGCTTTTATTCAGGCTTTTAACTTCTTTCTGTTTGCAGAAGGGGAAGAAAATAAACTCTATGTTGTAAAATGTAGCCTTAGCTTCTTCTTGCACTGTCTGTTGCCCTCCTCCTCTGTTCCCCACAATCTGGTGACTTCAAAATTCATAAAGTTTCATATTTCTTGTTTAGTTAAATGAATGCATGTCTGGAAAACTGCGCACTAAATTTGCAGTTTAATTTTGGAATTACTGTTATTTGTACATACTCTTTGATTATTAATTTCTTTACTTTTTCTTGCTGTCATTTTTGTTTTGCTTCTCATTACAGTTGTGAATTTTTCTGTTAAATCCTTTCTTCTCTTCCTCCTTTTTATTTGTTTCAGACTCTCTAAAGGCCTCTAATGATGTCATTCAGAATTTTAAGGCCAAGGTTTTATTGGCTGACATTAGTGAGGAATACTCTGTGTTTCTCTCTTTAGTCATCAGGTCTGCTGTCTGTATCTTGTTGAGAATTTAGGAATTTAACTGTGGGTACTTGAGTTAGAAAGAAATCTTAATGATTGGACATGAAAGATGCTACATTGATGTAAGCTGAAGTGTGGGGGTCTCTTTTGTGTTTCTCGTATTTCTTGTTGAAAATTGGAGACCAATTTTTTTTTTCAAAAGCCAGCTTCTATTACATGTATATGTGTGTGTGTGTGTGTGAGAAGAGGAATAAGCAGCTCTTGCTACATCTTTTCTATTTTAAAAATCCATATGTGTCTAAATTATTATGTTGGGGGCTGGGGTTTTTTAAGTTCTAGGGGAAGATTTATGTGAAATCTTGATAAATTTTTTTTCCTGTATTTATCTTTTTTTAATGAAAATGGCTACTGATGACTTTGCAGGGAAATGTTTGCAAAAGAATCGTTAGAAGGGATTAATTAAGTGGAAGTTCTCCTTCCATCATATATTCTATGTTGGTCCGCTTTAATATGTTGGTTGGAAATTTTTAGCCATGAGGGGAGCATAAAAAGGACAAGTTGAAGTGGAACTTGTTGTTCCTATTTTAACAGGGAACAATGGCCAGATCCAGCTGTGGCAGTTTTTATTAGAACTTCTCACTGACAAAGACGCTCGGGACTGTATTTCTTGGGTTGGTGATGAAGGAGAGTTTAAATTGAATCAGCCTGAACTGGTTGCACAGAAATGGGGACAGCGCAAGAACAAGCCCACGATGAACTATGAGAAGCTTAGTCGGGCTTTGAGGTAAGAAACTTCAGGAACTCATTGGATATGATTTGCTTTCATTTGGCTACCTCATTCTTAATTATCATAATGCAAAACTTGCAGCTTTTTTAGTAAAGGCATAACCAAATCTTCTAAAGCTGGTCCTTGCAATGAGATCTGCTAGTTCTAGGGGTGAGGTATTTTCCAGATGTTTTGCCTTTTTTTTTTTTTTTTATTTTTTAAAGACACTAGTAGAATAACTTCTTGAAAATAGATTTTCTGTTTTAAAGATTGTTAATTGGGGTCGCTCACTTTCAGAAGCATACCTTTTTTTTATTTTTCTTCAATATTTATGCTTTTAGTAGCATGCCAAACAATACTGATTGTTGGTGAAAGATACANCACTCGTAGAATAACTTCTTGAAAATAGATTTTCTGTTTTAAAGATTGTTAATTGGGGTCGCTCACTTTCAGAAGCATACCTTTTTTTTATTTTTCTTCAATATTTATGCTTTTAGTAGCATGCCAAACAATATTGATTGTTGGTGAAAGATACAGAAATACGCGAATTATTAACTTATTTTTATGTTCTACTGTCCGTGTTCTTGCTCTTACTATGGAATAAAGCAGATACTTCTCTGTAATTGTTAGTGCTTTTCTGGTGACCTTAAGTAAGTAATGGATACATATGATAATTACAGATGCTAAAATTGTCTGTTGCTGATTTCTTTTCCATTTTGCAGGTATTACTATGATGGAGACATGATTTGCAAAGTGCAAGGCAAGAGGTTTGTGTACAAGTTTGTGTGTGACCTGAAGACTCTGATTGGGTACAGCGCAGCGGAGCTGAACCGCTTGGTCACAGAGTGCGAGCAGAAGAAACTGGCCAAGATGCAGCTCCATGGCATTGCACAGCCAGTTACAGCAGTGGCGCTGGCTACAGCATCCCTGCAAGCAGAGAAAGATAGTTAAGCACTAGGACCTGTAAGTGGGAACCTGAGGCCTTTCCTCTATTACCACAGCACTTGGTGCTCTTACCTTTATCAGAATTGGAAACTTCTTTTGTTTCTTGGCCATATGATATAGAGCATGAATTTCTATAAAGAACTCAGACTCGCATAAATTTGGATCTTTTAACAACATATATGTTAATGTAAGTTAAGGGATCACCCCAACTTCTGCAGCTGGTGAGAGGTGGAACCACTCAGTGCTGTGACCACGGCTGTGCAAAGTCACTTCAGCAACACTTTTAACAAAAATGAAGTCCCTGTAGTCCCCAGGCTGATCAGTTGTGTGAATGCAGCCTTTTCCAGTCTTTCATTCTCTGCTGAACTACCAAATGGTATTTGATGCTTTCAAAGTTTAAAGTGTGTTCATTATTCTGTTAATCAAGTGGAGCTGAAAGACCTGTTAAATGTTACAAAGCATCAAGTTCTTAAACAGCTTTTCTGTTTAAAAGCAAAGGAAACTAAGACTAGGCTTAACTGGAGATCAGTGCTGAAGAAGGAGATCCAGGTTTAGATATGGCTTAGGTGAAAAGCCAGTTATGAGTATTTCCTTGTAATATACACATAATATGCATATATGAGGGCAAACACCTGCTTTGAAATACGTACTTGACAATAGCCATTTCACAGAAAGCAAAGATTAACTTCTTCCCCCACTGCCATCCCCCATCAGGTAATTCAAAAACTTGAAAAAACAGCCCTCACCCAAAGAGTAGATTGTTTTGGTGGGGAGTATTAATGCTGTGTTCTGCAAGGTGCTTATACCTGCATGGTAGTCAGCCTTAGTACCCAAAGACTTAAGTTAATCACAGTCAGTAGTCCCTGGTTAGGAACAAAAAGCAAACTGAAAATAGTTCGTCGGAGAACTGAAGTTTAATTTCCCAATCATTGTACAGTCTAACGTATATTAACTACAAAGAGGTATTTTTAATTTAAAATTAAATTTTCTTTGAACTTCGAGTGATAATTTTGAAGCTTCTTAAGCCAAATGCGTGCTCCAGAGCTTGGTGCAATTTGAAGTCTGGATGATGAGTCAGAAATAGTTGGGATGTATCCTGAATTCTGAGCTACTCATAGTGCTTCTTGCAAACTTACACATGCAGTAAAAAGTAGGCTTCAGCTTTTGAGTTTCTGTACTTGCGCTTGTTAGACTGCTTCTTTTGATGTCTGAGAACAGTGCGATTTGGGGCTTGTTTTTACCCCTTTATGTTAATAAACAGCATAATTATTACGTCACCATTGATGTTCACCAACTTTTTATAAATTAAACCCCCTCTGATAACACTTAACAATTACAAGGGAAGACCTTTAGTTCTGTAAGGGATCAAGCTACTCTTAAACCTTAAATCCAGAGTCCTTGAACAGTGAGGTTCTGAAAGTGTATTTGTGCTGAGCAGTGAGAGCGCTGGGTTGCTGCACTTGAGCCGAGCAGGAATGGTTACGCTTGCAGGCAGAAGGCAGAGAATACAAAGACTTGTGTTCTGTGTGTATCCTAAAGATGTGTTGAGGACAAGGCTTTTTGTAGGTGGATGCTCATCCGCAGATAGTTTTTGCTTGACTACAAGTCTTGCATATAGTTCTAACCTGTGTATTTTCACCATTGACATGATTATAAAATCAAAGGGTTTTTGCTGGATTCTTTTGGTAGCTCTTACATCCTTGAGCTGTGTTCATCCTTGAGCTCTTACAGCACTCCATCTGCTGAGCATGCTGGTGCCATTTTGCTTTTAAAAAATTGTAAGCCCTGAGCAAAAAATGTAAATGTGTCTGTCACGAAAGGTCAACATCCTTTTCTTGCTGTTAGAGTTGATGTCGGTGATTGGCAAGTGTTGGAGATGACTTGTGCAGGAGATGCAAGTTAGCTTACCAAGAATTATCTCAAGTTGCTATTTGAGGGCAGCAGCTCTGCATGTAACAACACTCCATGACTAAACACAAGTCCAGTACAAGTCCCTAGTTCTAGTTAGCAGAGTTCTTGAGAGGCCTTTTTAGTTAAAATACAGTATAAAAAGAAAAGAAGCTTAAAATACCAGCTTTCTAGATCAAACTGGACTGTGGGAGGATAAACACACAGCAAAATTGAAAAGTATTATCAATACTTCATTCCCCTGCCTCTTCTTGTTACATGATAAGCCCCATGGGGGAAACTTCTGCTCCCACCCTTTGTAATTACATCCTGTTGTTGCTTTGCAGCCTTTCAGTAGGAGTAATGGTCCTTGGGGTTGTTGTGGCTCCATCTGCTTTTCCACCGTGTTCTAATTAGTAAGGAAAGAACCTTTCAAGCGGTATAAAATTATTATCACACTTTTTGTAGCTGAGGGAGAAATCTGTGACTAACTTGATGTCTTCAGTAAAACAAAAGATGTAGAATATATTGTCAAAGGATTTTCTGTTGCTGCCAGAAGGAAAACATAGAATATTCCAAATTTTTGTAAAACAGAAGGGTTTTTGCATACTTTTTACTCTTTAAATAAAGACACTTATACTCTGCTAATAATTACGTATTTCTTTTGTGTTTTGCTTTTTTTTTTGTAATTTTACATAAAACAATTATTTTCTATTTTTACTCTGATAAAGTATTTGTGCATAAAATGTCAATATAGTAAAATAAAAATGTTATACAGCTAATTTGCCTTCTTAATTTTTCAGACATTTGTAATGTCTTTCAGGGACAGGCAGTCCAAAGATGAATACCTGCCTTTTATTCTCTTTTCTCTTAAAGTGAGAAGATCAGTGCAGAAAGAAGGCAAACTCAGTTTATATTCTGAAGATGCATCTTCTTTGATTCAGTATTTGGCTATGTGCTTCTACTTTTAAACTGTAACTCGGTGTCCTTTATTTCTGTAGCAGCTTTCTTTAACATCTTAATCGTAAATCTGAGAATGGTGCTTTGATTAAACAAATGATGAAAACTCAATAGTAGGACAGAATGGAGCCCTGTGAAATGATTCAGTTTATGCTTTTAGCAGCGTTTAAATCAGAAAGAGTCATGTTGACCTGTAAACTTTGGACTTTTTCATTCCTGCAAATGGCCCTATTTACTTCCTGTGGCCCTGCTAACAAAACTTAGTACTGTTCATGTTACAAACAAGATAAAATTCTGATTATACTGCTCTTACCTTGTTTCTACTGAGACATGATTTAAAAATATTCTCATTATACCTCTGAACTCCTCCATCTGGACTGCCAAATTCAAGACGGAAGTATTTTGTCATCTTTAAACCTACCACATCACTTGATTTCAAAATGTTTATATTTAGCTTAGCAGCAACAACATGAAATGAACTGAAAATACTGGTTTTCAGACTTTTCAGTAACATGTTGGACTTGATGATCTTAGAAGTCTTTTCCAACCTAAATGAAGCTACGATTTTAAAGTTCACTTACAAGTGTTCTGGTATCGTATTAATGGAGGACCTTTTATTTGGGTTTATAGCTACTAGTATATATATCCAGTGTGAGTTTCTTTTGGGATTCCTATCATACAGAAATTGTTATTGAAACAGTGTAGGGAATTACAACTAACAGCTTGCAGTTTTGTTCTTAATCAAGATAAGCTGATGTGGGGCTCTACTGCCTGATCAAGAAACTGTTATAAGGTCCATTAACACAGGTTTGTGGGGAATATTTTCACTGACTGGGCTGGGGTGCCTTGTTCTTCAAGATCATACATATTCTTAAAGGTTGTGGGTTTAATATTGCTATATCAGGGCTGCTAAAATATATTTGGGTTGATACTGTTCAATTTTTTTCCTTTGGAAGAGTAATTCTTAATATGAATGATGCTAAACAAGAAATTAATTAAAGGAAAGGAATTAATGAGTGACTGGTTTTGAGGGTTGTAGTGTGGAACCCCATGCATTTGATATATTATTACTCCATTACATTTTGCATCATTATTTCAGGATTGGAGCCCATCGAATCTAACTATGCAGCAAACTGAAATTTTACCATCTTGTAATTTTAGAGTATTGACATCTTACCCATTAATAACTTGAAGATTGAAAAATGCTGAGGAGGGAGAAACAAATATTGAGAGTCTGATTTTAATTAAAATTGTCTTTTACTTGTGAAACTGGGCTTCTGAAAACCAAAACGAAATGGTGCTAGTTGCAGTTGTATCAGAAGATGGGTCTGGAAGCCACAGAACAGTTCTCATTTACTTTGAAAAGACAAAGGAATCAGTTGCTGTGTTTGTGGTTTGTGGCACACAATGTCCATGTAATTTCTTTTTGTAGGTGGTGTCACTGTAACCTGTAGCTGTGATGGGAAAGAAAGAATACAAAGAAGCAATTTATCATAGTTTTAAGCAACTTACTTGTGCAGCTATTTAATAAAAATGAAGTCCGTTTAAAAGAGAAGACAACTATCAAGAAACAGTTGAAATCCTCATGTAAATAGTTCTTACCAGAAAAAGCTAAAACTCCCTGCAGAGCATTAGTTTTTCATAGTCCAGCAGTTCTTGACTTATAAAACAACTACTGGACATCAGATAGTAAAAAAATTCAGTTTACAGTAATTTTCATGTTGCAGGAGTTGAAATAGTTGTTCAGAAAGAGCAGAGAAAATGCTTGTTTAGTTTAGCACAACTTTGAGGAATGCGAAAACTTGAAGAAATGTTTCATTTTGTACACTGAATTGCTTTAAGTATTTGTTACTAATGATCTAAATGAGCTGGTAGTAAAAAACCCACACTGTCCATCCACAACAGATCTGAAATCTTAAGACACTTCTTTTTTCTTACCTCTTCAAACTGCCTTTTAACCTAAATGTGTGAAATTAGCATTTAGGAAGCGTATTTCTAGTCCTATGGGACCTACCTCTCAGAATTCACTAATCAAGGTAGAATACCTGTTAGCTGAGTAGACAAAATCCAAGGTAGAATACCTGTTAGCTCAGTAGACAAAATGCAAATTATATTAATTTGTATATGAGTATAATCAATTACTGGTTGTGATGGAAGCAAACATGGATGGCACTAAAAACCTGTTTCTTAGAAGGTTTGTTGTTTATTTGAAATTCCTCCCAGTTAGGGAAAGGTAATTTAGGCTGAAATAATGTGAGTTAGCTGCTTCCCTCTTCATCCTGCTAAGCTTTGGTTTTGCAATATTCTCATTTTCAAGGACTCTGCAGGAGCTGCTTCATAGGAACTGGTTTGCATAAACCTTCAGCTACATAACACAGTGAGAAACCAGCATGTTTTATACAAATCTCGTCAGGGTGAAAGCTGGAAACTGTGCATGGAAAAATTGAGTCTGGAAGAGTGAGAATGGAAGAGCTGAGATTTAATGAGATTAACTACACATTAATTAGACACCTGCAGGGTGCAGTTCTTTAAACTTCAGGGTTAGGATAGAAAAGATAATAATTTTTTTTCCTCCATGAAAGCAGTATTTTATTCCAGAAACTCAAAGCTGTGTTATTCCCACATCCTACGGCATGCCAGCCTTTTGGGCTTCACAGAAAGTGCCCCATGTCGAAATCTGTAATACCCACTTTGATGTCCCCAGTGAGAGCAGTGAGGGGAGGTTAGGTTCTTTCAGGATGCAAAATTCACTGTGAAACTCGAGTCGTTCCTGGTCCTCGTCCTGTGAAAAGAGCTGAGGGAGGCAGAACTGATGGGAAGCAGTTTGGCTAACAACCATAAATTAATAAGATGACCTGAACTGTACCCAAAAAGGAACTAGAAGCTGTAACAGGAGCTTGAACTTGTCCTCAGACTTAATTCACCAAGCCTAAAGTGAGATTTGTACAAATGAAAAAAAAAAACAAAACACCTAGGGGATAGCTACAGAGTAGAGGAATTTTTATGGAGAAATTTGTTCTTGCTCAACCAGTGGGTCAGTTACCTCTAAAGAGTTATGAGCACTAAACACAAGTTCTGTGAAACTGAAGAGCTGGGCCAGTGCAACCATACCCAAATTAGTGTGCCCAGCTAGGAAAATAAAGCATAATTCAGCCTTTTTGCCGTGGACAGCATGATGTTAGAGACTGGACACTGGCTGAACTTTGCTCAGCTGCAGAAGCAGGAAAAAAACAGGGAGCTGTTATTCCTGGGCCTGCTTGGGTCAGGATGGAAAAGCCTCAATTATTTTAGAAAACAGGTTTCAACAATTAGTTTAATGGTTACTCCTGTAATACTTTGTCAAAAGGAGGGTAGTTCTTCAAGGAGAGGCAGTAACCAGCCAGAGCACAGTACTGTACCCATAGCTGGTTTAGGATACTAAACTACCATTAAACTGCAAATAGCAATATGAATTCATTTTATAAAAACCAGACAGGTGGCAATAGAGTTTTGCCTCAGACCAGAAGGCAAACTAGAGCATATTGGTAAGTACAAAGAGGATAGATGACCTTTGCCTGAGTGTTCTGCCAAGGTAATCAAGGGGCTTTGTCCAAGACTTGGTTTGTGTTGAGGGACTGAACACATCCTGACAGAAAAATGCTGTTGCGAGTTCATAAAAATAGGTAAATACATATGTATCCAGGGCAAGGGGTGTCCCTCCAAGATTGCTTGGTGAGATACTATTGTGTGCTTTGGACTTCACCATGTAGTAGAGAAAGGTGAAATGGGTGAGTGCTTTAATTTTTTACTTATTCTTAAGACAGACCTGGCTACATTGAGCAAATGGAGGGAAGAAATAAAAACTACTTCCTTCAAGATACAAAGCTGCTCAGAAATGTCACCTGTCAGGCTGGAGGAGTTATTAAATAGACTGCATATAAATGCAGGTAGAGCACTGACATTGACTGAAGGTGCAGGCAAGCCAGAGGGAATGCAAACAGAGCCATCACTGAGAAACAAAAATGCAGGGAAGCAAAGAATCTCCTGACTCAGCCAAAGTAGCTCTGAGAAAAGCTCAGTGAGAGCTGGAGCTGCAGGTTGGGAGCAGCCTGGTGTGCCAAGGGACTGTGTCCTCTTGGCTCCCTCCATCCCAGAGCCTCTCTAAACCAGATGGTGTCAAGGTACTTCTTGTTTTCATCCTCACCAGCTGCTGACCAAAGCAACTGGCATTAATTATCCCCTTGGGCCGAGAAGAAAATAGATAAATGCAGTTTTTCCTCTTATCATTTTCAACAGTGCACACCTAGAAACATGTCATCTCTCATTATCTGGATTTCAGTGAAGGCTTCTGAAAAACCTACCGTGATTAAACCTTGGGCATCCTATGCAGAATTGTTTTCAAGATCAACTAACAGATACATCTTGTGAGCAGTGATCCTGGGGAGCAGCTTCCAACAGGCTATTGCATTAGTGTTATTCAATGAAGCATTTTAAATGACCCATTTAAGGATTTAGATCTTGAAACTTCTGCTTGCTGGGGAATCTTGTATTTCATTTTCTTAACTGTATTTGGCCTTGTGATTACATAGGAGCTCTCACTAGAAATGTATACAGTAATGCTCTACACTTTTCCATTGCTTGAGCTACTGATGACAATTTTATTTCAACCAGGAACAAAATAAAAGTTTGTTCACTGCAGAGAAACTCACAAACTTCATACCAGCTCAATATGACTTTCACAAATAATTTTTTTGTGGAATTACTGGAGCTATTTACTCCAGTAAGCACTTTGTTCCTTTCCTTTACTTACATCACCTTTCAAAGTCTTGAATGAAGTGGAAGTACTGCAGGCAGAAGTATTCCTTTTTCCTGACAGTGGTCCCAGGGAGTGTGCTAGCTCAGCACCTGCCTTTTTGCCAAAGGGCATTGGTGCCAAAATAAGTCCAGGAGTCACTTTCTCCTGGGAAGCTTGGCTTTTTTCTTTCTTCCAAAAGACATGCTGTGTGTGCAGACTGGTTTTCAGGAGATATTTTCATCACCTTTTAAATTAGCTTGTGTCCAGAAAATGCATTTTTTCCCTATGACCTTCAAGGCAATCAGTTTTCTGTATGGAAAGGAGGCAACTTCCCTTTGCAAGGCTTAACTTAGACAATCAAAAATGCCTGTCACTTGCTGGAACTGCAAATCTTTAGTCATTTAACAAAATCTTAATTGAAGCCCTGGTTGTAGTGGTTCAGCAAACTAATAGTAGGTGTAAGGGAAGCAAACATAGATGTTACCAAGTAAGATCTCACACAGCTTCTTTCCCAAAAGATGAGCTCAGCTGTACCTATAGAGATTTTTGGCTAAAAAACCTTCATAGTCTCCTGCCCCAAGGAAAAGAAACCTTTTTTCAATGCTGATATGAGTCTCTGACAATTTCTTTACCTATCTTCCTCTTTGAGAAGGATTTCTCCACCCACACCTATCACACATTCAGAAATACAATATGCATTCTTTCTTGTCAAAAAAGAAATCTTGATATATTTCCTGCTCATCTGTGTATTCTAGAATTGTCCATGGTACTCTACAGCAATTCTTGATACATTTCAGAAAGAAATACAATTGTGCTTTATGCCTTGATCATATGAAACACGTTAGGTTTTTGCGTAGTAATACATGTTGGCAGGCTGTGACAAAAATTATTATAAACATGTTGACTCAGTGTTGTGTTGCAACTGCTTTGCCTTTTAATGAGGAGCCTATAGTCTTAATAGTAAATTAAAATACAATTACTATCACCAGAAGGACCAGGAAAAAAACATTCCCAGCAGCCAGCCCTTCAATATGACAGTTGTCACCTCCAGTCCCCACAAGAGCTAATGCTGAAGCTTCATTCTTGTATGACTAAAAGAGAAAACTCCACTGTGCCAAGCTCTGTCCCTCAGCTGCATTGCTGTGGTCCGCTTCGCTCTTGCTCATTTCATCTATGAAGAATTTACAGTGACAAGAAATAATTAAAATACAACTTCATTGGGTATTAATCTTGGTAATGCTCTTGAAGAGGGAGGTCATTGCTTGCTTTCAGATTATGCAATGTTATAATTTTCTTAGGACTTTTGGATTTCAGAAGAACTGAGGTGATTTTCTATGCACCATAGAACTTACTCCTTAAAAAGAAGTCCTGTTCCACTACCAGCATTTCCCAGCTGATGTCACTCTGACAATAGATTCAAGGACACCAGAGATCACCAGCACTCTTTATAAAATCCAGTGATGCTCCTGAACAGAGACATGTCCCGGGGTTGCAGGAGGGAGATGCATTAACACACACAGCAGAGCTGAAGGCTGAGCATGGGCACCACTGGGCATCTGAGTCCCACTGGGAGGGGGCAGAACTGGTGTGGGGAGGGGGCTGGTGCAAGGACACATCCCAGCAGCCTGACAGCCCAGCCCTTCTGCAAGAAACAGGAGGCCTGGGGTTGCCATGGGGATTTGGCACCTCTGTAGGGGAAGCTTCTTGTTGTCCAGCTCTCAGTAGAACCACCAGGCATTTGCATCCCAAATATATTAGTGCCAGCCAAGAAACACATTAATATAATGCTCTAAAGGGTGTGGAGGAAATTAAGTCCAGAACAGAGGTAATGGTGAATGTGCTCCAAGGCTTTGTATGTAGCTTGGTTGTTTTCCGCATCAGAACAAGGCCCAGAAAAATATAAGATAGCACGCAAATGCACAAAGAAGCATAAAACAAAACCTGAAAAGGAAAAGTATTTATAAAGTCAAAAGAAAAGAAGCAATTAAAAATGGGTAGGCTTAGCATGTGAGGGATGCATAACAGAAGACTGCCAAGTAATGGCAAGTCTCAAGATACTAAAAAATGGGAAAAAACCTCTTCATAGTCTGTAACTCGTCAGAACTCCCTCTTACGTTACCAAAATGAGACCGTGCCACATGGCAAAGATCTCTGTTGAAGAAAGGCCCCTCAGGTTTTTTTTCCTGTGAGAAAGACATGTGTTGGTTAACTGCTTAACTGGGTGCCTGCAAAGTGACAAGGAGCTGGGGACCACAGTGACAAAGCACTCTCAGGACCCCAGTCTGAATTTGCAGTGAGTCTGGCACAGCTGTGCTGAGAAGTATCAATAGTTCATTTGTTTTTACTGGATTTTTTTTAATGCCACTGTTTTGTCCCAGCACAGAGCTTCCCATTTGCTGCTGCTGCACCTTCACCCTTCCAAAGCTGCCTGGTTGGGTTCCACCTTTCTGGGTGGATGAACATCTCTCCTCCTCCTTTCTACCACCTCCAGCTGCTGGCTGTGAGCACAGAGCTTTTGCCTTCCTTGCTGCAGGCAGGATGTGTCTTGCTACCTGTGCAGCAGGTAGTGAATTCAATTAATCAGTTGAAAATGGTTCTTTTCAACCCAGGATTTTTCCAAGTATATGAAAATTACTCCTGTCCTTCCCAAACAAGCCACTTTGGTTGCCTGCTATGACACGCTCTGGAAATGGTTTGTCATGGTTTCTGAGCTTTGAGCTGAATTAGAGTAAGATGGTCATCTGAAGTAAGACTAAAATCATCACTCTCCTCTCTTCCTTTGGGGAAAAGTGTCAGGCTGTAGCATTCTGTCATGGTTTGACATTGGTTAAAATGCCAGGCACCCAGGAAAATCGTTCATTCACTCTCCTTTGCTATAGTTGGGCAGAGAAGGGGAAAAAAACGAAGGGCTCATGAGTTAAGGACTGGGAGAAAACACTTTAAGGGCAAAATAGGTTGAAATTTGAAGGTATAAAGTAAATTTATTATTAACAGAGTCAGAGGAGGATAATGAGGAATAAAATAAGCCTTTAAAACACCTTTTTCCCTCCAAGCCCTTCCCTCCTTCCCACCGACAGCACAGGGAGACAGGGTGTGGAGGGGGTTTTGGTCAGTTCGTTACCCAAGGTCTTTTTCAGACCGTTCAGGGAGAGGAGTCTTTTCTGTGCTATGCCGTGAGTCCCTCCCACGGGCAAAGCAGTTTTCCTGGAACTGCTGTGGCATGGGTCCCTCGTCCACGAGGTAGAGTTTTTTTAAGAATAGGCTGCTCTAGTTTGGAAGAAAGGGCTCTCTCTCTATCTCTGGAAGCAAGGGCCCTCTCTCTCTTTTCAGGTCTCTCACTGGATCACAGCTTTTTCTGGCCTCCACTCATTCCGGTGTGGGCAATTTTCCCCTGGGCTGCAAGTGAATTTCTGCACTCCCCGTGGACTTCATGGATTACAGGGGGACAGTTTGTTTCACCATAGTCCTCATCACAGCTTGCAGAGGAATTTCTATTCCAACGTTTGGAGCACCTCCTCCCCTCTTTCTTTTCACTGACCTTGGTGCCGCCATGTTGTCTTTCTCCACATGTTCTCACTTCCTCCTCTTTCTCCAACTAGAAGAAAAATTGCTGCTCATTTTCAACAAGGTTCACTAATTCAAAGATTCTTGTAGCATTTTGCAGCGCTGAGAGGTTGATCCCGTCTCGGTTCCGCGTCAGGGAATCACTCACCATGTTTCTTCTGCCAGCCATGTGGCCCCCGCCGCCATCACACGGGCAGTCACGGCCGCCCATGTGTTCAATGCCTCTCTTCATGTGGAGTGCCGAGAAGGGGAAGCCGCCACCGCCGCTCCTGCCTTTCTGTCTGCAGTGTGGCTGGCTAGGGGTGGCCAGGCAGGCAAGGCTCACCGTGGGCCACACCGCGATGACAGCAGCCACGACGGCCGCGTTGCCACATGTGGTGCCAGGATGCTCCCAGCAGCAGTGCCTTGCCACCCCAGGGAAAAACTACCCTTGCGCTGTTTTCATTTCCTTATTAAATATGTCATCACAGAGGCGTTACCAACCTCTTTAATTGGGCCAGAGGCATGTCCATCTTCAGAGCCAGCAGGGATTGGCTCTGCCGGACACGGTGGAAGCTTCCAGCAGCTTCTCAGAGAAGCCACCTCTGTGGCCTTCCCCCACTACTAAAAACTGCCCAAATCAGCACACATTCACAGCAGCAAAGCCTCAGCAGACAGGACTGGTCTCCCTGGCTTCCCATGTGATACAGCAGTGCATCAACAGCACCCTCCTCTCCATGATGCTGATTTGTTCTCTGGCGTTTTCAGTGGTGTAATTGAAGCATTTCCACTGAATTAGTGTGGGGGGAAAGGTGGGGCAGGGGGGAAGCTGGGAAGCTATAGGCTCTGTGTGCCTCCTGTGTCACAGAGCTCTACTCTCATGTATTTGCTGGAGAAGCACTCAGAATTCCCTGTGAACGTGGGTGTTTCTGCAGCTTTCTCTCTACTANACCCCAGGGAAAAACTACCCTTGCGCTGTTTTCATTTCCTTATTAAATATGTCATCACAGAGGTGTTACCAACCTCTTTAATTGGGCCAGAGGCATGTCCATCTTCAGAGCCAGCAGGGATTGGCTCTGCCGGACACGGTGGAAGCTTCCAGCAGCTTCTCAGAGAAGCCACCTCTGTGGCCTTCCCCCACTACTAAAAACTGCCCAAATCAGCACACATTCACAGCAGCAAAGCCTCAGCAGACAGGACTGGTCTCCCTGGCTTCCCATGTGATACAGCAGTGCATCAACAGCACCCTCCTCTCCATGATGCTGATTTGTTCTCTGGCGTTTTCAGTGGTGTAATTGAAGCATTTCCACTGAATTAGTGTGGGGGGAAAGGTGGGGCAGGGGGGAAGCTGGGAAGCTATAGGCTCTGTGTGCCTCCTGTGTCACAGAGCTCTACTCTCATGTATTTGCTGGAGAAGCACTCAGAATTCCCTGTGAACGTGGGTGTTTCTGCAGCTTTCTCTCTACTAACCTTGGGTTCTCTCAGTCTCTTGCTGGTAAAATCCTGTGCCTGACAAGATAGATGAAGGGTATATGTTCTCTTAAGTGCATATACAAGTAACAGGGAAATTAATAGAAGACTGCAGTATCAATAATTTGAATGAAAAACTGGAGCATCATCTTTAAAATTCCTACTCACTTGTGCATGATTCCATCTATGAGCTGTGTCTAAAGATTTATGATCTTTTTACCTCTTCAAAAGCAGGGCCATTTTTATTAAAAAAACATTCCTGTTACATTATGGCACAACTTGATGTTTTAGTGAATGGGAGGAGCGGGGAAACCCCCTGGGCTGCGGCTCCCACAGCAGCAGAGATGCCCTGGCCTGGCTGGGCTGAAGCTCCACTGAGCTGCAGCTTCTCCTGAGCAAGGCCAGACCCCTGCCAAGGGCACAGCCCTGCTGCCTTCAGCAGTTCTGTTTTGGGGAGGCTGAGAAGGACCCACTCCCTGCTTTGGCCCTCTGTCTGCCTGCAGCCACAGAGCTGAGCAGGAGCACAAGCAGCACCGGGTTTCGCAGGGAGTATCCCCACACCTTGTGTGTCCCCATCACCAGCTCCCACACCAGCCAGCAGCGCTGACTCAAATACTGCCACCATTCTCAACATCTGGGGTTTGTGCTTGCTTGGGAAGAGAAATGATATATCCTGGCTACTGGGCTGTGCACTTGTGAGGCAGCAGGACCCAACCTGGAGTCCCAGCAGGAAAACAGTGCCAGAGGATGCGGTGAGTGGGAAGAATTGCAAGACAATCAATGTGATTGGTAATGCAAGCTTCGATTTATTTTCAAAAAAGCACATATATTTATACTCTTTAAATCATACTATTTTTGTCAGCTTTTCTCATTGGCTCTTAGCATCGTGCGTCAATCAATCAATTGTATCATTTATTCTGTTTCTTCTTCTCAGGGTTCTTTCTCATATCGACGTCCCGCTTCCTTCTTCTAATCACAATGGATACAACATTCGTATAAGCTCAGCTGTTTTTCTTCCTTGTCAGCATAACTTTGCAAACTTGTCAGCACTAGTCTGCACGTATACAACATGGCATGCGGCCTAGCACAGAGTCTGTCTGTACAGCTCTTCCATGGACCCATGTCCTTGCTTCACAAGTTATTCTTCAACACATACCTACTTGTCCTTGTTCCACAAGTCACATATACCTACTATTAATCATACCTATTAGTAATCATACCTGCTATTTTCTCTTAGCTGCAATTTCTGCAGCTTCTATATTATAGTCAGCTAAATCAACATATACATTGTATTAAGGTAGTACTTCCCAAGGATATGTAGCTCAAGAGACAATTGTTCTCTCAAGGGACTATTGTTCTTCTATAGCACCACTGTGCTTTGTTAGTATGTTAGTATATTTTATATCTACTTCCCCAACTAGTATATTTTGTATCTAATTCCCCAAAGATATATAGCTCAAAGGGCTATTATTTTTCTATAAACCTATTGTTATTTGTTAATTCTAAATACCAATATTGGTCTTTGTTAGTTCTGAACACCAGTCTTGGTTGTGCAGACCCTGCAGACCCTCTAGGGATTCCGAATGCCCTTGAGAGACAAGCCATTCTTCTACAAGAGGACAATCAGAACTAGCAACAGTACATCGCAGAGTCTTTGGAAAATATAAATGTGTTAAATATGCTGTGCTTCACAGGAATGTTAGCCATGGCAATAAACTCATTTGGGTTAAAAATGACAAGTTTTGATGTTGGGGCAGATATAGTAAAAAAATAAAGATTTCCATGTAGGAAAACATGCATAGCAATTATATATTACATAATATATTATTACATTTTTCTAGTATTTGCCTAGAATAGATGAATTGTTTAAAACAATCCTCACAGTATGTTTTGATATGTTTGTTTTCAGGATCGATTCAGTGTTGTGTCCCCGTGAACTGCTGTACAAACTCAGCAGAGAAGATTGCATGGGGACAGGAACATGCACCTGCATGTGACAAACCCTTCTCAGCTTGCATTTGCCACCAGCAGCAATCTCCCTGGGATCAGTGCCTGAGAGGTGGCTCAGGGCTGAGGCCTTGAGGCACTCACAGCTCTTAGCCCTGATCCCTAAAACTTTCCTTTCTCAGTGTACTGGAAGTACAATTTATAAAGAGAAATGAAGGATCAGCCAACATCACTATGTATCATTAGTATGTCACCACTGCCCACACGTCTGGAATGCCAGCAGCTGCTACAATTATACTTGAACTCCAGTAACTGGGCCAGTGGTGCTGCTTGACAGCTGGAGGGAAGCCTGCTCACCTCCAGTTTCATGAGAAGTGGTAGGTGGCTTGTCCCAGTGTGTTGGCACCAAGTCCTGCTCACGCTGCATTGGAGGGTGCCATCCTGTCACATGTACAGTAACTGGAAGGAAAAAACACCCCTCTCTCCTCAGATGCTTTCTCGTTCTCCCCCCCCCCCCATTTTAAACCCAGGCTAATTTTCATCGCTATGAAATGTCACTGTGATGATGCTGGAGCCTACAATTCAGTAGCCAGTGGCAGCCACTTCGTGAATTCAGAGTCAGAGCAGGAGGCTGGGTTGGTAGGTGCCTAGAGAGAAGTTAAAATGGGATGGCTATTTGCAGAGATTGATTCACTTAAAGTGCCTCAATAAGCAGTAATTTAGAGACACAGGAGTCTAACATTTTGTAACCATTATTGTTTAACAAGACAGAAAGTCCCCCTCTTCCTTCAAGCACCATATTAGTCCTCAGTTCTGTTAAAACAACGGTATTTTTCAGTTTTGGAGGCTTCCTACCAGTGTCTGCAATCACACTGGTAGGAAGCAAGATAGCATATCATGGATTTTCAAGGATCTCAAGACAAGCAAACCCAAACAGATGACTGTGTGCATCACTTACACTGCTGCTTCCCACTTGGCTCATGTCAGAGCCCTGCTCCAGGCTCCAATGTCAAACACCACCGACAGACTGAGCCCATGGCATGGAAAAACTGATACTGGGACGAGTTCCCACAGCTTCTGTAGGCTTGAGCTGCTGGTGTCAAGGTGAAGGTTATTCCCATTCAGCTCTGGCTGGGCAGAGGCAGCCACTAAGGCAGTAGAGTGGCGTGAAACATCAGCCTCCTGCTGCTTAAAAAGTACCTATACTGTGTAGTAAATTATTTTGATTAACATCTGTTAGGCTAATAATAATCATTATAATGATAAATTTAAATAATTTATTTCCTTTATATAAATATATTTGGGTTGCCGTCCTTAGTCCTGTGGAATAAAGTCATGTAAAGGCTCCAGTGCATCTATGTAATCCTTTTGACCAAGTCTGGGACTAGAATTGGATCCAGCTGCAACCAGGCTCCTCTCTAAGGACTTTAACAAGCAAGGGGACACCTCGTGACTCAACGGGAGGGTCTCCCTGACAAAACTTTGCCCGAAACTCCCATTCTGCCCGCAACAATAACAACCCTACTCAACCCTAGAAGCAATAGCAATATCCAGGCAAGGTTATCCTGTTTTCCTACAAGTCTATTATTTCTGACAAGTTTGATGTATGGATGAAAGTCAGCAAGTCCCTGAAGCCTTCTGAGCCTTCACCTGCCTATGCTAAAAAGGGAAACCCAAGTATTTTGTCGTAGCAACCTACTGCCATATGCCTGAGTAGAGGCTGCTCAGCAAAATCTTTGCTCTTGATGCCTCCTAAAGGACATTGGGATAGCCTGATCCCTTCATCTTTTGTCTTGAGAGTAAAAAGAAGTGTTGGAGTTTTTGGAGCTCTCCTTTTATTTTCTTTTTCTCTTAAAGAATTTTTCCCCATACACATTGCTGAGGGGGGGGGATTGCCAGGTACTTTAAGAGAGACAAAAAGACCTGGCCACAGGGGGAGGAGTCCAGCTAGCTGGCCCCTTTACCTGGGAAAAGGGGGTTGGGCAGGGCCCCTAGGCCACTTGGGCTCCGGCGTTCAGAGGGGAAGGAGGCTGTGATCGCTATGGAGAGAATTCACCATCACCGCAGGCTTCTGCCTTCTGCTGCTTTTCCTCCAACCGTGAGTGGAGCTTGCTCGCTGGAGCGGCTTTTGCACAGGGACCCTGTTTTTACACCCTACCTCACTAAAAGGAGACACCTTTCCACCATCTGCTGGGGTGCCTCAGGAAAAGCCCCGGGATCCCAAGCCCACCTTTCCTTGCCCTGCAGGGCAGCGTTCCTCTGCCACTGCTGCGAGANTTCCTGCCTTCCTTAGCTGACACCTGTCTTTCAAACCAAGACAAGAAGCTAAAGGCATAATGAAACATTCTCCTACGCACACAAGCTGCCCATGTAATAATAATTATTATATTGTGATACCTGCTTTGAAATTTGTTTATATTACTGAAAAGAAAAATACAAGTTATTTAGATGTAAAGATTTGTAACCAAAATAAAATGAGTATTGACTGAATAATGCTTAAAAGATGGTAAATCACATGAAAACAGGACAATAAATACAGGTTGCCGCAGAAATTACTCCTACCAACATTTTCTCCAACTCATATAGGAGAGCCCTGCCACGGTCTCAGGCAGCAGCCTGGAAATGTGTGGCCAGGGAGCATTTCTGCTGACTGCAAACAGAGCAAGTTTTCAGGCAGTGCCAAGGCTGATGGATGAAGTGACCTCAGCCTAAGAAGGGACTCTGCATCTGGGCTATACAGATGCCCTTGGGCTGCTTCTGTGACTGGGAGCTCTGTGAAAGCTGTGTCTTGCTTTCACACATATCTCCCAGCCCCACTAGAAGGCATGTGAGCATATGGAAATATCAGGAATGTTTTTCCATATCTACCTCTCATTACAAGCATCAAGGAGAGAAAATCAGTAGTTTTATAAATAAAGAGATGCCATCAGAAATCTCTTGAACAAAGCGAGGCACAGATGACTGAGCTTGCCTGGCTATTCCTTTTCTCTTTTCTCCTCATTCTGATGTGAAACTTGGCAGCTACATGGGTCATCCTGATGGTACACAAACGAGCCTTGGCTTGAACTCTGAATTACTATTTAATCCCCTCCTGGTGCTATGCATGGGATTTGACTGAAGGCATTAACGAGTTGCTAGTGAAAATAACAGCCTCAAGTGGGTGTTTGTTTGATTAGCAAAATTGCAATACAGTTTGTTACAACTGCTCTTTTCTGGTCAGGAAAGCCCCACTCCATATCAGAAAATCAACATTTTGATGCAACAGGTGAAGGACCACTGTGCACTGACAGACCTTACTGAAGAGAACTTAATGCCTGATGATAACACAACCACTTGTCTTCCCGTGTGTGTGACCTCCAAAGTCCCCTGCAGTTATTAAGGTCCAGTGCAATTTTTTCTCCAGTGTGCATTTTAAATTCAAGTGGGTATTATGGACTTCCTGTGAGACGGATGGATTCCACATGCTCGCTTGGCTGTGGAAACATCTGAAGCGCAAAAGGCTCTCCTAAATAAACTTCATTATACATCTATCTGGTATTTATTCAAGCCTCTACAGAGCAAGAGACATTTTATACCTCATTTTTCTGAGTTAGAGGATAAAAGGACGTGACCAAAAAGCAAAAAAGAAATTTTTCCATGTCAGCAGAAAAAGTCAGAGCTTTTGGTCGCAATTAGGGTTTTGCTAACAGACGTTTTATTTTCTGAAAAAAAATACATGGATTTGGGCATCTTGTCTTTCCCAATGACATCACTTTTCTGTTTTCCAAAAATGGAAATACTTTACCAAGAAAACCTTGATCTGGACTTCTCAGTGGCTTTTGTCACCTCTCTGGGGTGCCCTGAGATAAATATGGAGCATCCCTTGGAGAGGGAGTGCATGTGCTGTGCTCCATACAACTGATTAGGGGTCCCCTGCAGCCATGGGAAATGCCATGCCAGATCAGGTAAGTGTTTCCTGCAGGATTGCAGCCCATGGAGAGCCCACACTGGAGCAGAGAGAAACTATACAGAGAAAGGAGTGGCAAAGTGAAGCCATTAAGGACTGACCGCAACCCCCCATTCCCTATTCCCCTCCACCGCTTGGGGTGGGGAGAGGGAGGAGGAAGATGAGTTGGGGATGAAGGAGTAAAGTTGATCCTGGGAACAAATTGGGGGTGGGAGGAATGTTCTAATTTTTGTCTTTGTTCTTTAAAATCCAATTCTATTTTAATCATCAATAAATTATATGTCCATGACAGTAACTGGTAAGTGATCCTCTTGTCCTTATCTTGTCCCATGAGATTTTTCGTCGTCTTTTCTCCCCATGCCCTGTTGAGGAAGGGGAGTGAAAGAATGACTGGTTGGACATCTGGTAGCCAGACAAGGACAACTCACTACATTCCCCTTCCCTCTGGAATTTTTTGTGGAGCTATCAGCTCTTTGGAGAGTCAACATGCCAGGGAGGAGCACACGCAGGCCTTAAGGGATAGGAGGGTCACTCCTCACTTAAGGTGAGCACATGAGCCTGGGTACCAGTGGCAGTCCTTCCTCCTCGTTCTCCTGGCATTCCCAGGTGCCGTATTTGGGCTGTTAGAGGGCACATCCTTGCCTAATCTGTTTGGTATTTGTTTATGGACCTGTTGTAAATTAATTTTTCTAGCCCATTTTTGGAGCTGATGATCCTGACGCAGCGAGTCCAAGATGACCACCTGCTATGTACAGATGAACTTACTTTTTCCTCTGGACTGATGGCCTGTGAGGTTCAGCAGGTGCCCTCAAACTCTGGCTGTGCACAAGGTGGTGGATAACAGTTCTACATCCTGCATCACAGTTTTGTAAACCTTGGGTCACACTGTCCACCACAAGGCCCCCCCAAATGATGCTCTCTTTGCTTTTTTCCAAGTGGTTGGTGAGTTCTTGATATTCCACATGTTGGGTAAAGTTGTCATCTTGTTCATGTTGGAAGAGAATACACGGCTAATGTGTGGGATGTGTAAATGCATTTTTAGGAGGCTAAAAAAAAGGATTCTGAAATGTTGATATCTTAAGTTGTGCATATTACTTTTTTTTTTTTGTCTGTCTCCTTACTGAAGTTTCCATAAGTGGTCTATTTTGGGTTCAGCTCCATATTAATGTCAACTTATAGCACGTTAGTCTGAAACTCTGCCTCTAGTGAATGGGACAGCAGAATGTGGATATTTTAGACAGATTTTCTTTTCCTGCTGTGTTTTGATCTTCTTAAATGAAACAAGAACTTCTCCCTGTCCCTCTCTCTCCCCAGATGTGCATCACACTGCTGGGTGAAGGGTTCCCCTGTGGCTCATTTGAGGACAGGTACCAGTACCAGCAGGCAAAATCTTTTATGTAGTACAAGGCCAAATTGTGGATCATCAGTTAGCTGGGATGTCTTGGGAGCTGCAAATCAGCCTCAGTGTTTTCTTCTACACTTCTGTCGTTCTCTACAAAGCTACAGTCAGGGTTCCTTGGGAAGGAGAAAGACCTTTCCTGGCACTTCCAGCAGCACCCTGATAGTCAGCTTGAACCCTCAGTTTTGGGTTTAATTGCCTTTAATTGCTCCTGCCTTAACATTTGATACCTTTACACCATCTTGCACCTATTCTGCCAGTACTTCTTTTTCTGCATTTCTAAAATACAGCTGCTACTTAGTAACAAAGGAGTTAGTTCAGAGCGACCCAGAGCCTGTGGTGCACTGTGCTTTCAGAGACTGTTTCTGCCTGGGAAAGGTTTGCATCTAATCTCCTCTGTGGCACACAGCCCTGACTGTGACACACACACACATATTGGAGCCTGGCTTCCCTGACTCAGCCCGGAAGCTCTGTCTCCTTGCCCACGGAGCAAGCAGAGGACAGCTGGCCTGCTAACTCACATCCCAAACCTTGTGTACACCAGCTCCCCTCCCATGTGATGAGCAGCATCCACACACCAGCTGTCTAATTAATTGCTTGTAGGCATAGAGGTGAAGGTGGTTTCTTACAGCCAGAATGGGAAAGAAGCAAACACTGCAGCTTTGCACCAATAAATGTCTATTGCTGAGTGAAGAAGCTTTCTGAGGCAGCCATTAAAAGCTTTAAAAATGTCCTCACTGTCCAACTATTTTGAGCAAAAGGTTTAAACTGGTGCCTGTAGGAATTCTTGCTGTATTTTACCCTTGAACTGGGCCTCTCTGACTTACAAAGCCTCTGAATTTTTGCTAGCTGCATGCTCTGATTTGGCATTCTTGCTCCCAGTTTTCGACCAGAGTCCTTGTTGTCGAGCTAGCAGCCTCTTCATCTGGATCCTTTGTTGCTCCACTGTGTCTTGCCTCACTGTAATTCTCTATCATGTAGCATGCAATTCCTGGGAAAAAATGAATACATTTTGGGTTGAGATGACTCATTTGAGATGACTGTAATGCACAGTCTAAAAGCATAGAAGCATTGACAAACTGCATGGCCTGGACTCACACGACCAGGATAGTGACAAAACCTAATGCAGCTTTTGGTTTCTTGTAGTGTGTCTGGTGAATTAAGAGGTTGGTCCTGTACCCCTGTTAGATGGAGAAAATAGTTATCATGAGCAAACTCAGGGCAGTCCAAAGGGGAAAAAAAAAATCTCTAATTATTTGTCAGGCAAAAGCAAGTCTGTGTTCCTGCTGAGTCAACTTAGGTTCAATTACTTTTAGCTTGTAGATTCAAGATGGGAACTACTGAAAAATCACGTGGCGTTTTGAGGGTAGTGCTAACATTTCTTGCTGAGTGGGGAGGAGGGATGGAAAAAGAGGAAAGAAGGACAGGAAAGACTGATTGTGTCTCACACCTGAAAAAGAGACACTGTTGACTCTAATGGTGTGGTAAGGATCTGCTGGGGGGCGTTAAAATAACTCCCCTGCGAGGCTCCATGTCCCCTATTGACATATTTTTTTCTCAGAGGAATTTTTGTGTATGCAAGATAGATCTCTTTCAGAGGACATGAACCTGCAAGGTCTATTTCAAGGTGCACCGGTGCCTGATGGAGATGTAAGAGCCCAAACCACCAAGGGCCAGGGGAGGGGTAACCAAAGTAACTCTGCTTGCTCCAAGCTTGTCGATTGAGTATGACTCAGAAGTGAGAGAGGAGAGTAGGCAAATCTTAGAGGAGGGTGTAAGATGTCCTCCTCTGAGGAAAGAGAAAAGGGAAAGATGAAAGCAGAAAGAAGGATTTGGATTCTTTTGTATTGACAGTACATTTGCTACAATGACAAAAGCATCAGTCACTAACTGATGCAGTCCACTCCTGGTGACCAGTGTGTTTGTGGCCCTCATCAGTGACAGCCATGAGCTCCATATGCCAGATGCCACTGGAAGACTGGCTCCACTTATGGCTAGAAACATCCATTTGACTTCCACCATGAACGTGGTGAGGGCTTGAAAAGAAACATACTGACAAAGATATGGAATCCAAGGCTGGGACCAGATGCCCTGACAGGAGTCCTTCTGCAGAGATGTTCATAACTATAATGTGAGGGTCCATGAAAGCCCATATCTGGCTGGGCAGCCTTGGCAGTCAGTGATTCCCCGAACTAAGCTCGGGATGGGAAGGTGAGCACAGCCAGCTGCTTCAACAAAGGAAGAGAGCCTGGAGGACTATCTGACAAACTCTGGGCACCACCTTATTCTGTCAGTCTCGCCCATCCCAAACTGGGTAATGGTTGGCTGGCAGGACTGGCATGGTGAGTTGCCCCAGGCAATAGCCCCAGGGCACCAGATCTTCTGATCCCAGAGATAAGCTCCCAAAAATTGACATGGAACACCAGAGTCTACTCCCAGCTGATGGCCTTGACTGTGGCCACTCACACTGAGAAGCTGTACATTTGCCAGGCACACCGGGGGGGATGAGGCTGCACATGTCCCCGAGGCCCTGGTCACTCTCAAACAAGGCATAGTGGCCACCCAGGAGGAAATCCTGCCATCCTCATCCTTTTGGAAAAGACAGCCCAGGACAACAGATATCAGGTATCTTCCCCCTTCAGGATTAATCTCCCACCCCTGGTCCACAGCCCCTTGGAGCTCACTCTGTCCACACATGAACACAGGGAATGGATAAGCCAGATTTGTGGCGCCCCTCATGAGCTGCACCAGGAAAATCAAAAATAGAGGTTTTTCTGGCATTAAGCCTTAAAAGGGAGATGATGTGTGTACAAACTGATGTGAGCAGCAACAAAGTGACAGAGACAGAGGAAAAGACACTGCAATACTTTCTAGAAGGGGTGATGTGGGAGTGAGACAGGGTTTGATGGGGTCACTTGGCTCATGAAAGTGCCAGACTGTATGTGCAGTCAAATTGTTTAGCCCTGAAGGCTGGATTATAGATACTCTGAAATAAACACCTTGAATTTAGCTTGTAATGAGGACGTGAGACGCCTCAGGACCAACTGCTTTTATCAGCAGATCCACACTTATTACATTGCATTAATTGCTCAGATAGGCTGAGCCAGATGTCACACCAGGTTCATCAAAAGCAGCAGCAGCATGAAGTTTCCAATGCATCTCAGCACTCATTCCCATGCAGAACAGCTTTTATATTTTATGGTTTCCCTGCTCCCCTGCTCTCTTTTCCAGTTTATTGAAGAGCTTTGTCTAATTCAGCCTGGAAAGAACTTCCTTTTTTTTTGTTCAAAATTGAAACTCATGCACTTCCCAATTTCATGAACTCCTGAGCTGGAAGCAAAACAAAATGAAAAATGTTACATGTTTACACATTTCAAACTAATGAAGACCTTTTCTCACAGGTAAGAAAAGGCTATCAGTGCTTATTGAGGTCTAATTATTTATTGTTGGAGATCTGATTTTGGACCAGAGCTTCCTTCAGCTAAGTGCCATCAAAGTAGATTAAAAAAAAAAGCTACTTTGGAAGAGTTTGCAGTTGACACGGTCTGCAGCCAGATTGGAGGAACATAATCACAGCAGACTTACTAAAAAATGCATGGATTTGTGTTAATGAAGCCAGAGTTTGTTCTTGAGTTGTGTAGTAGTCTGCAACACTATAAAACTGAACGAAACATTCATTACACACTAGCAAAATGCTGAGGACTTTATTGTGTACATTACAAAATAGTTTAGTCAAAAGCATATGGAGCCATTTAAAATGCCATTTGGCTAACACTGACTTACCTACACTGTGCATATATTCAGTGTTTATTATAATTTTAGAGTGAGACACTTTTTTTTTTAAATGAGGTTAACTGCGAGATACAGGCATATTTTTATTATGGCCTTTGACTTGCAACATTTCTTGAGTTATGTAGTTAAATTTGTATTTTAAATATGAAAGTTCAAGTTAATGAGAATTTTGTGTATTTTATAAAGCTCTGTGGAACTGCAGACCTCAAAGAGCTCCAAATTATTTCAAAATAGAAATAATAGTAGCATTTTCCATCTTTCTTCACAAAAAGCAAGAGAAATTGTTTGATTAGTTATTAGCTATGTTTGTGTTTTTACATACAGTAGGGCTAAGAAAGGGAATTTACTGAGGAAAAAGTGAATCTCTGATGGTTTCTGAGTCTAAAACCCTGACTCCTGTTGTCTTACCTGCACACAGGCACTGAATTTTGAACAAGTATGTATTTTAGGTATGCTAACTTGGTAAGATTTCTGATACAGAAACAAGTGTGCTATGAAAGTGGCTTGGGACTTTTAAAGGGCAATTTTATAATCAGAAAAGGGCAATATGATCTTTTTCTCTGTGTCAGCCACAGCAGCATTAGGGATTTCATTTGTGCTGCTGATAGACTGGACTAATCTGAGCAGTGTCTGCCCGACCACAGAATCACAAGCAGGCTGTATCCACGTGACTGAAGCTGAGCACTTGAAAGTGAGATGTGAGTGGACCTTCAAGGTCTTGAAATAGAGGCAGATAAGAACGGGCAATATATTAAAGTCTCAGGATCTTGCATTGCCCAAACATATTTTGAATGCAGAGGAGTGTGAAAGCCGCAGAATGCTCCTTCTTTCAGCTAAGCTTGTTAGAGCTCTCACACAGAGCTATCAAAGCCGTGTGCCAGGGCTCACAATTTTAGGCAGATCAGTGGAAGACTGATGTACATAAAAGCTGTGGGTTGGGTTTTTTTTTTTAATATGTTTCGTTCCCAAGCCTCAGGTGGGGTTTTACAGTCAGCATAATGATTGGAAAGTCCTTTAGAGCAAACCAGTAAGAAAAACAGAGGATGTGAGTGTTTATTCCATATCCTCAGGGCTTCAGAGCTCTGTCTCTGTTTCGTCAGGGTAGGACAATAAATCCTTTCCAGAAAGTATGATTGCATGTCTCCTCCTTCCAAAAAATGTGCAAGGTTTATTTTTCTGCTCATAAAATACAGTTAAGGTTTTTGCTCACTGTTTATGACTACCTTAAAGGAAACCCTCATGACTACCTTACAGGAACCTTCTTAGGACCCTTTTTTCCTCCCAGGCTCAGTTAACTTGAGGCCATGAGATGGCACAAGCTGAGCAGGACCCCCATTCCCTGTGCTGAAGAGTCATCTCCCTGTGTAGCCAGCTGCTGTGCTGCAGAAAACAGGAAAAGCATGTTTGCAACCTCTGCAGTGGAAGGCTTGAGCCATCTTGTGCTGCCTATGCTGAGGAAGGCTCCTGTCACTGGGCTTGTCATTAGAAAATAGAAACTGTGATGAGATTAACTAACTCTTCATACACTAAAGTGATGAAGAACTGTATCTCTTCATTATGGTACATAGCTTGAGTTTGCTTTCATCTCTGTGCAGTGGCTGGAGGGATGCAGACCTTTCTCCATAAACCCTTCTTAGAGGAGCAACATATGGGGTAAATAGGATATTACCTGTTTTGTCCAAGCCCTCTCATCCTGGTTAAATGGAAAAAAGATCCTGCGCTTGAAACACACCCCAGAGTTATAGCCTGAAGTAGTGCTTAGGCACAATTACATGGACTCAGTGTGGGACTCAAAATAACCATCATTACCACAACCTGGTTTGGACCAGCAGCAGTGTCACAGCTATTTCAGGTATCTGCTATCCCTGCACAGCACCACTCCCCCTTGCCAGGGACCACCCTCAGCAGCTCTGGTGATGAACCTGCAGTGCAAACACTCTCTAACCACGTTCTGTTGAAATGGCACAGGCTAGAAAACTTCTCCCATTTAATGTATCAACAGACAGGGATGTTTTTATTTTATTTATTCCCCCACCCCTCCAAGAGTAATTTCCTCAGGGCTGGGGAACAGAATTTTGTTTCCAGCCCACAGCTGCATGCAGTGGCCCTGCCCAGTTTTTTGCTGAAGAGGGTGATACCCAATCAATCCCACACTTAGAAGGGAGGCACTCCACTACTGTCTTCTATCTGCTTTTCTACTTTATGGGCCTGTCAAACTGTTTTTATTCATACCTAATATCATCTTTCCACAATGTCAGGAAAATTAATTCACAAACATCAGAGGTTTATGTCCAAAAAGGAGACAGAGGAGTCCAGTAACTTTATTCAAATAAAGGGAGAGACCCCATGGGAAATGCCCATGCCCTCAGGAGGAAGAAGTCCAGAGGATAATGGAAATAGATTGTTTGGGGTGTCCCATTATACCAGGGACTCACCACACTGGAGCTCTTGATAACATCTAAGGTGGGTCCAGATAGAGAGGAGGTGTGTTTCCTAGTAGACACAGGAGCCTCTTTATCCACTTTAAATTTTATCCCTAAGGGGGCAAAATTGGCAAAGAGTTCTTTGATTATCCAGGGGGTAAGCAGCAAAAACGAGCGTGTGCTTTTTATTCAACCACTATTAGTAGATGTGGGGGATAAGTTTGAACTGCATGAATTCCTGCTTGTTCCTATTTGTGATTGTAATTTACTGGGAAGGAATTTGAATGCTACAGTGGGAATGAAAATCAGTATTACAAAAGGTGATACAGAGGCTAACATGGTTGTAACCTTAGGTAAAATATCTGAGAAGGCCTATGATGAGGTGAATCCAGAAGTGTGGACAGCCCCGGGGAAATACGGAAAATTAGATATAGAGCCTCTCCAAATTACTTTGAAGCAACTGGGACAAGTGGTGTCTAAAAAGCAATACCCTGTTTCAAGGGAGGGAAGGAAGGGGTTACAGCCTGTCACTGAGTCCCTGCTAAAGGCAGGGCTTTTGGAGCCATGTATGTCTCCCTATAACACTCCTGTCCTGCTGGTTAAGAAACCAGATGGAACCTACAGAATGGTGCAGGATTTAAGAAAAATAAATGAAATTGTCAAACCAAGGCATCCCACAGTTCCAGATCCCTATACCATCCTGAATCAGATCCCTTCTTCACATCAGTATTATTCAGTATCGGATTTGAAAGATGCTTTCTGGGGGTGTCCAATTACAGAGGACAGCTAACAGTATTTTGCCTTTGAGTGAGAACAGGAGGAAGGAAGGAAAATGGTAAAACAACAATTGACATGGACAGTCCTCCTACAGGGATATACAGAGTCACTGGTTTTGTTTGGGCAAGCCTTGCAGAAAATAATGAGAGAGTTTATTCCACCCTCAGGAGTTAAGTTGTTGAAGTATGTGGATGATTTGCTTTCATCAGGGGAACAGGAAGAGGCCGTTGAAGAGGTTACTGTAAAGCTGCTTAATTTTCTTGCTAAAAACAGGCTTAGAGTATCTGAAAAGAAAGCACAGTTGGTAGAGAAAAAGGTTAAATATTTGGGACACATTTTGACTGGAGGGTCACCGTGTATCAATCCAGAAATGATGCAAGGAATTTTACAAGTACCACTACCCCAGACAAAAAACCAGTTACATCAGTGTTTAGGATTGGTGGGATATTGCAGAGTATGGATTGAGGGTTTTTCTATTTTAGCCAGATCATTGTATGATTTTTTTAATCCAAAACAGTCCTAATGTTGTAGTATGGACACCAGAGGGAGAGCAAAGTTTTAGAAAATTAAAAGACAAATTGATTAATGCCCCAGTCTCAGTTTTTCCAGACTCAGAAAAGGAATTTGAGCTATATGTGGATGTTAAACAGGGCCATGCTAACGGAATTTTGGTACAAGAGCACGGGGGAACACGGTGGCCTGTTGTTTTTTTTTTTTTAATCAATGGTAATTAAGGTTTGTAAAGACAATTATTGAGAAAATAAGAAAAGGAGGGATTGAAAGGAATAAGATGAATGTGTCTTTACAAATAGACCGTGCGAATCTGCTTGTAGATAGGGCTAGGAACTTAGGGAAGTAACAGAAGAAAACTCTCAGTTCTAGATGATGTTACTAATCTACACAGACTGTTGCTCAGCCAAGGTCATGTTAAATTCTTGAACCTAGAGGAAAAAGAGACTTAACAGAATTATGAATAGGTTTTTTTCTTTTATATAACAAA
>VZTH01004851.1:52256-71714 GCA_013397815.1 Aleadryas rufinucha
TTAAACAGGGCCATGCTAAAGGAATTTTGGTACAAGAGCACGGGGGAACACGGTGGCCTGTTGTTTTTTTTTTTTTAATCAATGGTAATTAAGGTTTGTAAAGACAATTATTGAGAAAATAAGAAAAGGAGGGATTGAAAGGAATAAGATGAATGTGTCTTTACAAATAGACCGTGCGAATCTGCTTGTAGATAGGGCTAGGAACTTAGGGAAGTAACAGAAGAAAACTCTCAGTTCTAGATGATGTTACTAATCTACACAGACTGTTGCTCAGCCAAGGTCATGTTAAATTCTTGAACCTAGAGGAAAAAGAGACTTAACAGAATTATGAATAGGTTTTTTTCTTTTATATAACAAAAAGGGGGGTGCATCTTAGAGGGGGGCATAGAGTAGGTGATTCGAGACGTCTGTGCCTTCTGAGTACCTCAGCCAATGGGGAAAGGAAGAGGGTATTGCGGCCAGGAATTAGGATAAAAAGGGGGCTGCATCCCCCAACAATTCAAGAGAACCCAGAGGAATGTCCCATGGCCTCTCCCTTTATTCAAACAAAGTAACAGGACTCCTCTGTCTCCTTTTTGGACATAAACCTCTGGTGTTTGTGAATTGATTTTCCGGACAACAGTAAGGAGCTTGCATGGCTAGAGGTGGGCAGGATGCTGCCACTATTCCCTGGGAACATCAGCTTCCAGAGTTGGAGCAGCTGTGGCAGCGCTTCTCTTGCACTTTTGGGAACTTTGTTTACACCTTGTGCTTTCCACGCATGTCACGGTGTGCATTTATTGCCTTTCTTTCTGGAGAGTGTGTGTGGAGGTACCTTGGGGTGATTTTATGATGATACTTTATTCCCTGTGTGCTTTATGCCCAGAAAGCGGCCGCTGAGGCTTTGAGATGGGCCCGGGGGTATGGCGGGGAGCCTTGGGCCCGGGCGCGGTTCCGTTCAATCGCTCTCTCTCCGGCGTGCTCGGCAGCTACACAAATTGTTACTTCGTTGCCTTTGCTAGATTAATTTTCTCCAACTTAGGCAAGAAGCTTCTGGGTTTTTTGGTTTTTTTTCCTTCCCCTGGCGTGCAGGCTTTCCACCGGCAAATCCTTTCGGCGTTTGTGTGTTTGTTTGTTTTTTTCCCTGGAACTGTCTCGATTTGTTTTTCCTTCGGCCCGAAGAGCCTGCCCAGCCAGTCCAAACCCCGGGAAGACCAAACCAGCGAAAAGGAAAAGGTACATTAAACCCTCCCAACTCCACCGGCTGCGAAGAGCAGACCCACGCCAGAAGCCCAGCAGGTTCCAGCTGCTGCGTGGACTCTTTCCTCCCCCCTCACAGACACAAAGAAGGGCAGCCGCCATCTTGGCCTCTCGGCCACGCGGCGAGGTGTGGGTGGAGTGTAAAGTTCAATTTATTTTTTATCATGTGCTTTGCGGGCATCTTACTTTGTTAATAAACAGTTTTACTTTTTTTCCCCCCACTTTCGTCCCCTGGTATTCATTTCTCTCATAGGCAGAAGAAAAGGGAGTTACTGAAGCCCTTTTTCTTTAGAGAAAAACAGCTTTTTTTCTCCTAAACTTTGTCTCCAAACCGAGACAGGAGGGAATCGTAAAACCTGATTACTGAATCTGTGCATAAACCAGCAATTTATTAACAGCCCGTCCACAAATAGCAAGAGCAGCACCAGCCTCACTGAACACATAACCCCACATCAGGAGGCTTGACTGTCTGGGAATTAGTGTTCAAAGCAATTGCATTTTTCTGTAACTGGGATTGCATGAGATTAAGGTATTATAAATGAGATTTGCTTAAAGGCCAGTGGCTGTCTGTATTTTATGGATTACTCCAGCTTCCTCTAAAAGGAATTTTGATAATGCTTCTTTAATGAGACTGGGCTAAATTGAATTACATCCTGTCTTCCCTCTGAAGTGGGATCTTCTTCTATGATGCTGGACATGCGCACAGAAGACAGTCTTACGTGTTCCTTTCTCGGTGATACGTGTGACCTATATAACAACACCTACACAAACAGACACAAATTTAAACCTAAATATTTGTAAAAGTAAAAGGGGTTTTTTTTGAGCAGTTTGGGGCCTGAAAGCCTCTGCTCACTATCACACATTATTGTGGCCCAACCAGTTCAGTTTTGAAACCAGAGATGGTAAATGCTCTGGGAGTATTTTGTAATTTCTTTGTAACACACTGGTACTCCAGGGCCTGCAAATAACACTAACCGCTTCCAGTGCTCCAATCCCTTTAGCTGAGTTCCCTTGACACAGTAGGGATGGAAGAGCAAAGGGAATAAACACTTGGTTGGTAACAGGCATGGGGAAGCTCTGCAGTTTTTCCCACTACTGGTTCAGAGTAGTAGGTGCCACCTCATCCTCCTGAATCTCCACAGATGGCTTCTGAAACGCCCTGCCCTGGTTGTCTCCTCACTGACTGATCGTCCCTCCTGGTCAGTCTGCCAGCATGGCTGTGTTCCAGGCCAGCAGGTGAATTACCTGAACAGGTGAGGTTTTGTGGAAGACCATGGATGGGGAAGGCCTAGTGAGTAACAGGACTGGGAACTGTTTTCCACTAGCTGAGGTCAGGAGTGACTCAGCCACTTGCCTGAGCTGGGCAGCCCCACTGCAGCCATGCTGCATATGGCTGCGGAGACAAAAGCTGCCAGTGAGGCTGAAGAAGAGGCTGCCATGGCTTATGCACAAACTGAGGCTTTCCCTGAAGAGATCATGCTGTCTTTATTCTGCTCCTAGTTCTTCCCTCACTTCTGCTTTATCTAACCCCTTCTCTGTAGAGAAACAGTAATTCACTTTCTTTTCCACAAACACACCCCTCCAGTTTTATTCCAGAACCCCTCTCCAAGTTCAAATAGAGGAGTTCTTATTTCAGGCTGGGCACGAAGGCCATCTTGAAGATCCCCAGATCCACTCACCCACTGTGGTCTCATCTCTCTCTGCAGGTGAGCCCTATGTTGTGAGTTACTGTGCTCTCCCTGTGCCACAGGAGTGCTCCTGGAGGGCCAGGAGCTGAAGGAAGCTCTCAGGCAATGGAGAGAACGTGCTGGGCTGGTGGTTATGTATCCCAGCTCACCAATGGCTTTGCCCTTTTCCTGCAGAAAAAATTCCTGGTGCTGCTATCCTACCCTTCCTGGGCACTTACTGTGAGGCAGCAGAACCAGGCTGGATGCAGCCTGGGAGGCTCCTCCTTGCCTTCACCAATACAGCACATTGCAGGGCATGGATCTTGCCAGAAAGCCAGCAGAGGTGCAGGGAGGAGAGGGAAGAGCTTGCTGGTAAATCATTCCTGGGGATGGCCAAGGAAGTGGGAGTTTGGTTAGTCATCCATGTCATGCTCCTCTGCGTGAGCACAGGGTGGCTGGTTGGCGCAGAAACACACTACTACAACAGGGCTCCTCCAGGAATGTATTTATTTACATTAAAACACTATTATACAAACTGAAAGTAAAAGAAAAGGGAAAAAAAAAAGATAATATCTCAGAGGGGTAGCTGTGCCAAAGCTGGTGCTCCCCACTTCCCACCCTGTCTCACTGCTGCCTTCCTTCTGCTCTGGTCCAACTGTCAGTGCCACAATCTCTGTAAGATCCCAACTCCCTCTCAGTGTGAACACCTATGTATTCTGTTTAAATGACTTTTAGAACTCTTTGTTTTCTGCCTCCAAAGAAAACTCTTGCCCACACGTTCTTTTCTTAATTTATTTATGTAACACAGTGTAGAAAGCTATCAATTCATAAGCAATGGCTCTGTACAATCATCCTGCAGAGGACCCCCGTTAATTTTTGGCCAGCAGGCACTTCTTCCCCCAGAAGTGCTCACAATTAACAGGGACTCTTTTTAATAATTTTTTTTAAGGTCAAAAAGATACATGGAAAAGAAAATAAAGTTTACTTTTCGATGCCTAAAGTGTGCACATAAAACAGGCACAAAGAAACAAATGTGTATTCCCATGATTTCTACACCACTAATACAGCAGGAGCAACAATCTGTACAATAAAATGCAGCTGCAGAGGAAAAGAATTTCAATAACTCATCTGAAATACTTTTAAAAAAATGTTGGTTTACTTTAAAATGCATAGTGATCAGAAAAAAATGCTCAGCAAAGAGAAGCAGCTAAACCCCACAGACACAGAAAGCATCCCCCATCAATTCTTAAAGCATGTTTCAACTAGGACTTAATTTTTGTCACAAATCACAAGAATAATATACAACTGGCTAAGGAGCTACATGATAAATAATTGGGAAAGAGAATCTATCCATGCACTAGGTAAATACAGCTAACCTCTTTACAGTACACAAAAAACATTCATTAATAATGTAGTGTAAAGACTGAAATGTAAAGAGAAAGAGAGAGAAAATACATTACTGATTTTATTAATTCAAGTTCAGGCATCTACTTGTGTTACAGCACAGCTGTCAAAAGGCGAGAATGAGTAAATAATAAAGCAGAGTGTTTCTCTTTCCTTCGACATTATAACTGAACACCACTGGGCAGTGAAGCCATCATTCTTCTGTCCAACTCATGAGGCTGCTATGGTGTCCTAGTTCTGCATCTGTTCAAAGAACTTGTATGTGGGATTTTCGTAGCCATTTTGCTGCATCTTGGAAAGGTGGCGCTCCTCTGGTGTCACTGCAGCATCCACCTGTCAGGAGAGGGGACAAACAGGGTCACATTCCTGCTTAATTCACAGCACACACCGTGTTTCCCCACTTTATGGCCATCCAACGTACTTTGTACCCTGTGTGTTTGGGCAGAAAGCATCCTCTGGCTCACTCTCTGAACAGAAGACGATAATGCACCAAGAACAACTCTGCAACTCATTTTATTGCTGCAGGACTTCAAAACCAGCTGACCAAAGCCAGCAGTACCAGCTTTGGAATTTGTTGTCTGGCTCGGGAAGCAACTCCCCAAACAAAAAAGGGGGATGGCATTTGCCTCTCCCTGCTAGTCCCTTATTAAGAGATTTTTTTCTCCAGCAGATATATCAATATCTATACTTGGGATCAATTGGGTCTCAAAAGAAAAGAAAAAGCTCACTAAAAAGCTGAAGGCAGTGGCTTGAGACTGCCTTCTGCCTGCATTGTGCTCTCAGATCTGTTGCAGGTGTCGTGGTCTCGAAAAATTAACTGGAAAAGAGAAAATGAGGGTAGCAAAGAAATTCCAGAGCAGCCAGGCACAAGATGAGCAAAAAATCCCATTGCACTCAGGGACACAGAACTCCTCTAGCTCCAAGGCTGAGTCTAGTTCAGTTTAGTGAAAAAAAACTTGATGCGTCTGCACTGGTTTAAGTATTTATGCTTAACAAAAATTGACCTTTCTTGATTACTTGGAAGACAGGCACAGAGCTCAGTTATGACTTCTCCATTGAATACATGCATCTCCACAAATTATTTTCCTCCTTCACTGAACATTACAATAATATAAAACTCCATCAAATTAAAGTGGGTGAGAACAGCCTCTAAATCTTAATTAGGTATTTTACCTTTGCTGTATGAGCTCAGTAGTTGTGTATTCAAAACCTACCGAATCCTGGCTATCTTGCTAAGCACCTATGAAAACAGTCTGCTTGTCAATTATTTCATTTGCTACCTGATGTCTCCAGTGTTTGACAGCTCCTAAAAGCAAAGGTAAAGAGTGGATTTTACAGTGTCAAAAATTTAAAATCAGGAAGGTGCCTAAAACTCTACTGTTAAATATTGGTTATGAACTTTTTCCTGTGGATTCCTGTAAGTAGTAACCTCTAGGAAATACAGCAATTCACTTTCAGCAACTAAATAGCCTTTAGGATAAAGGAAAGTGTATTCTCGCAAGAAACTTACTCTATCTAACCTTTTAATAAAAATGCGAAGGAGAAGTATTGATGTCTGACACCAATTTTAAATCTACTCTGCAATACTGGAACTATCTCAGCCTAGTGAGGAGAGAAGATGTTGGTAAGTTGTTCCCTGACACCCTGGAGAAACACTGAAGGTATGTTCTTCCCGTGCTTGGGACAAACATAGGCTGTTCAGCTTATTTTTGCAGCTGCTCTTTCATTGCGGCAGGTTACAACGAAAGGTGGTTACTGACCACCTTTCCCACAGTCCCACCAGAAAACTGCTCCTCTCAGAGCCATCTCCACTTTACATGCTCTTTTATTTGCTATTTAAGAAACGGTTTTCTGTGTGGCACATGCATTCGATTACTCAGATGAACTGCTAACCCCAAATCTGATCAATTTTCATAACTGTGCCCCTTGTCCATGTCCTGACTCTCAAATTGCATTTTAAATCAACATTGCATCTCCCATCAGATGTGTTTTTCTTACACAATAATTAGACATTTTCATGAAATATCCAACTTAAAGGTTGTAGCTCATTCTGCATATATATTGCTTATAAGCTATTGTGAAACTCTTCACAGCTGGGAGCCCTGAGACTTTCAGCAAGCCCTTGACTCCTGTGGGCAAGGAACAGGATGCCAGGCAGAAAGGATCACTGGGCTGTGCTGACACTGTGCTCCTTGTGTTTCAAATTCCGCAATATAACTTGGACTTTTAATACTGCCATTCAAAGGCTTTCTTTATCTTTCTTTCTTTTCAAATTACATTTGCATGCAGTACTTCTCTTATGCAATGATCCCCAAATCCATCTATTTCTTCAACTCCTGGTGACATGGCTTTAGGTAGCAAGATCATGCTTAGAGGTCACTCTTGCTTTATCTCCCTTGTTTGAGAAACTGGGGGAAAGAGCAAATACTTTTTTCCTTTCCCTGGCCCCTCCCTTTCCAAAAGTGACAACCTTTTTCTTCTGAAGGATGCAAGCTTCCCCTGGCCAGCCCATGTGCATGCCGAGTGCTCAGCTTGGTTGTCAATCATTTTGATCCATCGAGGACAGAAGAAGCCCATGGAATTTCACAGCCTGTCTCCTCTTCAACCTCCCGCTCCCAAATCCCAAGACATCCTGTACAGCCATGTGCTTGGCAGCCAGGGTACAGCTGTGTGCTTGCATTTTCAAAGAAAGGTCTGTGCCTGCTGCTCTGTGTCCCCTACGCTGGCAGCAGGGCTGGGGAAGGATGGGGAGAGGCCCACACCTCACAGCACTCACCTTTACCACTACCCCAGGGGCTGGGCTGCTTTCTGCTGCTTTAGCTGTCCTTTCTGGGGGCTGCCAACTTCTCCCTCCACAAAAATACACCGTCTAGATCCATATGCAGTGACTCTTTGACTGGCAATCCCTCCATGCTATTGCTGTTCAGTAGAGCACTTGTTATGCCAGCAGTTTAACAGCAGTGGGGCCTAACAAACCCATTCCACATAGATTTTGTACAGATGTGCCAAAGGCCTAATCCCTGCCCTGAGGACTCATGAATTTAACAGCTGTAACAGCATTCTGCTGCTGCTGAAGTTGTGAACGTGGCTGTGAAGGCAAGAACAAAGCAGGAACATGGCAAATGTTCCTGCAGCCTTTTCAGCACTTACAGAAAGTAAGAATAAAAGCAGGTGCAGAGGAAAAGCCACCCTTCTGTTCGCTCTTGAAGGGGCTGCTACAGGACCAAGTTCAAGGACCTGGTTCTTCTACAGTGTATCACCACTATCTCAGAGCATCCAGTACTTCTTCAAATCATGAAGTGAGAGTCTCACAATTCACAACTAATCCCACTAACAGATTCTCTTCTAGCATAAAATTAAAACTCAGTATGAAGCTCTGGCATTTATGGACCAGGGTTCCATGTGTCTCAATACCTGCCCGAGAGCATTTTCATTTCTAGGAGGCTCCCCCAACTGGGCTGCGATGCAAAGGAGGGGGATGCCAAAACATGTGCTGGACTTCTGTCTTTAAGCTCCAAACAACACTGTATTGAACTCTGTCACTTATTCTAGTTTAAGTCTCTCACTCAGCTTTTCTTATTCATGACTAGAAAATGTGGTAAGTACACAGCATAACCTGCTTGTGAGAAAGAAATGGAGTGAGAGACCACCATAAATTAAAAAGGAATCAAGCAAACTGCAAGGCAGAAGAGACCAAAGAATTGATGAGACACTTGGAAGAAAATCAAGGAGGAAAAAGAGATTAGGAAAAAAAAAAAGAAGGACAGTACAAAAAGACCAAATTTTTAATGCCTTTGCACAATGTTCCATATTAAAAAATTTCATTTTGATAAAACCAGTTTCTAGTGAAAGTCCAATAAACCCTGAAATATGGCATTTATAGATGAAAGGGATTTACTAAAGCTCCAACTTGCAGCCTTAGTTGATTTTTTTTTGATTTTCCCCTTCAGCCTTTAAAATAACTAGTGCTGGTACCTCTCCTTCCTGTAGCTCTCTGCTGCAGGGTAATCCATCTAACCATCAACCTACGTGCGCTATCACTCATCCTGAATGTCTTCTCTTCTACTCTCTTTTATCCATTTTGATGCTACCCAAACTCTTCACATTCCTTACAACCTCTGCCCTAGGTACCACTCTGCCAAATGACATGCTTTGAACCCAATTATCTCCTTGTCAGTAAATCCCCACAGCCCCTCTCCATTTTGAGAAGCTTTTTGCACCCATTATGGTGGTGGCAGAAGCTGAACACAGCATGTAAGAGGCGTCAGTGCTCTGGTTCAACACTTCCTTTTTCTATGACGTGATGTCTCTTGAGAAAACACCTCGGTCAGGTAGATAACCTCTTGTGAGACTGTCCTACCACTTCAGCAATTTCATTGTCATCTCTGCTCCTGCTGCAAAGCCCTCCTGTTGTCACTGCTGGAGGTCCTGACTCTCTCAGAAAGCAAATGAGCTTTGAACAGGATATCCTCAAAGAGGAGAAGCTGAGACAGTCAGCAGTTGCCCAGCGCACAGCAGACGTGAGAATCTCTCTTTTGCCACCTGCTTTCATGGAGAAAATAACCTCCTGCAGACCCTGGGGAGCCCAGAGGCTACTGCCAAAATGGACCCCAAGACGGACAACAAGTCATGAGTTCTTCACACTTTTATAGGTTTAGTCCATTTGCATATCAGCATAAATTTGCCAATTAAAAGTTTAGCTACTGATGTAAGTTCCCTAAGCTCAGCCCCCCTTCTCCAAGATGTTGGTTTACACGGTTCTGGGCCCAGGACAGCCTAGGTGTCCTTGGAGAGCAAACCTAGGGACTTCGTTATGTCTATCTTAGCATGAGAGAGCAGCAGCAGCAGGCTGTAAGACACTTCAGAGTTTTACAGTAGGCAATACAGAATTTGAAAAATATATAAAAAATATAAAAGCTAAAACTCAAGGCATCACTTGCAGGCAAGAAGCTCAGACAGTGAGGCTGTGCAGTCTGCCAAGACCACAGAACAAGTCTGGCAGAAGGAGGAATCCTGGCTGTCAATGCCAGCAAATCCACATGGTGACACAATCTACAGTGTGATACTATAAATCCACTAATATTCTTGGTACATCTGAGTGCTAAAGCTTTATAGTTTTATCTGTAAAATTTTTTATTCCCTAAGTGATGCTGTCATTTTGACATGAATTACTTATTCAGCTTGTGCATGTTATTTCTAGGCCAACATTTCCAAATTCACTGTCACCAAAGCAAGCTTGTAGAAGTCCAGGATCACCTTTGCCACGTCCTTCTATCAGGTGAAGCCCACCTGGAATTTTAAGGTTGTACTGCAATAATGGTGTGTCCACATTCAATGTCTGATTTGGGACTTTGGCCTAGCAAGGTTCCTGGATTTTTCATTCTCACTAAATTCACCCAAAGGACAGTCTCTGGTGGCACAACTGTTGGCAGCAGATATCAGCTTGGTGGATTAATACTAAAATCTGCTTCAATTTTCTGCAAAATGGGCTGAAAGCTATCACATTGAAAGCTAAAGCTGAGATTCCTGTTTGCTATTTTCTGCCTCTTGGTCCAAAATTCTGCACAAGTTGCCACCTGTGCAAATCACCCCACACGGTTGGTGCTTTTCTGACCATGTCTCTTTGAAAGGTTTCAAATCACATGGATAACCACAGTGTGGACAGAAGGATGCACAAGCACAGGCTTAAGACAAAGGCTTACACAAATAATTCTTAAGATCCTTCATGATCCCAGACAGTGGAATAAATGCATCACGAAGCATGTGTGTCTCCAGCAAGACCAAAGCAAGGTTCATTTGACTCAAGATGAAACCAACACAAACTATGGACTTGATTAAGACTTCAGTTTCAATCAAAAATGTAAAATACCAGTTCTGAAAGGCTGACATTTAAGTGTCTCAAGTGCTTACTAATACAAGTACTATCTGCAAACCAGACACTCACAGAGTAAACTAAACAGGGAGAAAAAGAGTTATATGAAACCCCTTCCAGTTCTCCTAACAAAGTTCTTCTGCTTAGAGAGATCTTATCTTAAAACCATGAAATAGATAAAGTATTTTAAATTACTGTAAATTGACCACAAATTTCCTTGGCAGACTAAGAAGAGACAAGGATTTTCATAATGAAAATCCTATATAAGAGTCTTATATACTATTTGTTTCTCAAAACTATGAGTTTCAGATTAGTCATAAATCAAAAGCTGTTGGTGGCAAAAAATCTTGTTTAGAGAACAGAGAGTAATAAAATATCTGACTAGGGAAAATCCTTGCAGTGCACAGCACAAGCTACGGAAGACCAGTCTCAAATGTTTAAGCTAAATAAAGAAATTGGTGTGTGAATTGGTGTGTGAATTCCAGATTTTTCCTCTTGTGCAGTATCTTCTCATTGGCTACTGTCAAATTTCTTATAAAATAAACTTTCACATTATGAAGTGATTGGTCTGGAACAGTTACAGAAGAAAGTTTTGTGGTTTTACACCCACTTTAACATGGTTTACATTGTGTTCGCATTTACTAAATAAAGCAATGTGATTCCACGCTGCTGGATGTAACAATGCCGACATAGCCAAAAGCAGTTTCTTCCTTCATAAATTAATATTTATAGAGCAGTGAGTTGACTGTGTTGCACAGGTGACACCAGTTGTGCTTGGAAGTCTTTTCTTACCTCCACAACCCCATGATGAATAGATGTGTACTGCTTCTTCTTCAGCATCACCAAAGTAATGACAATCACTGTTGCTATGACAACACCTCCCACCATTAGTCCAATGATGGCACCTTTATTTGAACCCACATCTTCAGCAAAGAACACCTACAAAAGAAAAATAAAGGAAGGTGGCTAATGAAAAGCTCACTGAACATTTGACTAACCTGCCCTGCTGCCACAGCAATATAAAGGCTATTGAAGCATCAGTAATTAAATGGCACTCCATGTCTTCCTAATTACTCAAACCTGGATCACTGTGCCACAAAGCTCTGAAAGCTGGAGAGGAGCAATTTGGGAAATATATATGGCCTGTAGTGTAGCAGTGCTGTGCTAAAGGGGGACTCAGCTCCACGTTTGGCTTCACGTAGGTCTCAGACAGTAGCTGCCTTTTTTCCGTGAGTAAGCGAGCCAAGCTAATTGCGCAATGAGTGATAGGCTTGAGTGGAGTAACCTGAGAGCACACACATTTCTTTATTTTCAGAATGCTAATCACGTGTGTGGACATATATTTACATCTGTGTGGCTTGTTTGTGGACTACGATGCATTTTTTCGATAAAAGAGTAGAGAAGGACCTGTAGGACTACAGTGAAACTTGCACGCAACCAGCTGGGAGAAAATCCTCACACCAAAGGAGATGAGCCAACAAAAGCTATCACTGATTTAAGTGACCACCAAGGAGTGCTTCAAGATTTTGCAGGGCAAAGAGAATGAGCTGTATCTGCATGATGTACTTATGTGAAACCTAGGAGGTAACAGTGGTGTGAAAACCAGAGAAAATCCACTTGAATTATATGCACTGATAAGGTGAAACAGAGGACCACAAGATGCTTTACTACGCATTTAATAAGACTGGCTTTTATAAGCAGGAGGAGGTATGAAAAATGGGTGATTGTTTTCACTGCCTTGTTTTGTATTCAAAGAATACATAGGATTATTTTACACCTGTGCATATATTACAACTTTTTTGTTGCTTGTCAATAGCAGGCTTTTAAAATTATTATTATTATTATCATCATCATTATTGTTATTTTTAACCAAAACGGGCAAAAAGGATTAGAGAATAAATTACACTCACAAAATTGTACAACTACCTCATGCTGAAAGACTAAATGTTTTGACAAGTATTTAACAAAAATACAGAGGGAAGCAAGAAACCAGCTGAGAATTATAATGAGCTGTATAACCTATGCACACTTTAAGAAACACAACCTTCCTCAGAAAGGTATTAAAGCATGCAGTATAAATATTTATATTGTTCCTAGTCACAAGCAAGAAATGTGTTTAAACAAAGTTAAAAATTTACTAGAAAGTACACACAATGGATAGTGTTGGCATGAGCCAATGCAAAGTAGTAATTTCTTTCATGAATTTTACCTGCCTAGGACTGAAATTCTGTTACTATACTATTTCAGAGCACTGTGAAATGCCCCAGCTAATATATGTGTACAAGAGGGGAAGGCCTTAAGCACTCCGAGCCATGAAAATCAACTTAATGTACAGTTCAAACGTGAACCTCCATAAAGGAGAAAATAACTGCAATTTCAGCCCAATTCAGAGGTCTGCATGTAAAATACAATGTGCAGCTGAATTCAAAGCAATATCCTTAGGAGACTGTTTCAGGAAATTCTACCATGGCACAGAATGGAAACACAGATCAAAGTGTTTTCTGCTCCCTGCTTTCGAATTAATGCTAAATGGAGAGGGGCATTGGACAGGACATGGTGTGTGGCAGGGAATCAAGGCCCTGTAAGCATCAGTCCAGTACATGCTCAGCAATACTAGAATCCCTGCTCAATCTCAATTGAAAAGATAACCTAGAAGACAGCTCACTAATTTTTAAATAGTGGTTGTACCCATCAGTAAAAAGCATGGCAAAAAATGCTGTGAAAATCTGGAAAGGTCCCATTTTAAGCATGACACAGATTACCACGTGCAGGGACTGTAATGCCTTCCCCATCAGCAACCATGGTATGGGGAGTTCCCAGCACCAAATTCCTTGGGATGGTATCAAACCACTTATACACTGAAGGTTGCTGCTGAAAACTGCCTATGACAAGCAGTAACTACTGTATCTAGCACACATTCCTGCAAGTTCCTTCCCTTCTACACCCTGCACAGGTTTGCTCCATCAGCATGTTTAATCCATCTGAGCTAAGCACATCAGACTTTCCCAAATTAGTGCTAATGCATTTTGGATTAACTCATCAAATTGGGAATTCTCAGTTCTCAGCATCAAAGAGATGGCAGAATATCTTTTCACAGAATGACTGCCTAGTTCAAATGCAAATCTGAGTCCCATATTAATTTTAATTTTCAGCACTACTTAGCTTTAATATATTAAGGGAAAAAAGCTTTCAAGTTTAATACCAGGATATTGAAAGCCATGGACCTGAAACCTCATCACATAATAGACCTTGAAACAGACCAAGCAGAGCAGGTTTATAGTCAACATAGCTGTATGGGTTCTTCACTGCTTATTAAGTGACCAAAAAAAATTTTTAGAAGATGCTTTTCTTACCTACAGTGCTTTTGGTTATCATTTTTATGTTCACAAGGATCATAGTTCAAATGGGGAACAATATTTTGCTCCTACCTGTCCTTCCCCTATTAAAAATAATTTAATATACCTTAAGGAACAAAACACACAGATAAAGCCAAACACAAACTAAAATTAAGGCCAGTGGAGAATCTCCTTTTATTCCAAGCAGCCATTCTTATGAAAGGTTATGCTGCATGCATACACTGCTACCATCTGTGGTAGGATGGGAAAGGACTCTATTCCTGAAACTGAGTCATTCTATTTCTTGCTGCACTGTGCTATACGTCTCAAACGCGTTTCTTTTCTTTTTTTAAACTCAGCATTTTCCTTCCTCTGTATCCCTTCTCTTTCAGTATGAGACAGATGGATTGTGGGACAAGTATTCTCCCTATAAGCACATCCAGTGACATGGCAGTGCAAGGACAGGAACTGTCGGAATTTCCTCTCATGTGAGGCTCAGTGACTTTCCATCCTCTCTGCTGACATTGTTCCAGGTTTCATTGAAGAGAGAACCAGAAAAATCATAATCTATTCACATGGTAACTTTCTGTTGGCACCAGAAAGTGATGTGGCATCCACATCACTCAAGCAAAACATGGCCATAAGTGATTCACTAGTCCAAGATTGAATCAGCAACTCAAAATGCACGTGTGGAAAGCACTGTTTGTTTACTCACCAGCTTTTGATGATGAACTTCATATCCTGAGTCATGCCGGAACTCCGCATCCATCTTCACCTCAGATATCTCTTCTGTCTTCACATTGGTCAGCCCGGAACCTGCATCACAACACAAAGACAATTCATTTAAGTCAGGATTCAGATTCAGGAAGATTCTGCTTAACCCCATTGCTGGAGAGCAGAAGGCAACAGTGCCATTCATACGGAGGAGGTGTGATGCAACATGAAAGGGAACTGGGAGGAAAGTGAGGTACATCTGGTGTTTCAGTCCCACTGAAGTGGCACAGAATGAGCTAGTGAAATTTCTCCTCTGTTAAACAATCCTTAATCCAAGGCAGCTATATTGGTACAGGCATCAAAGGCTTCCAGCATGAAACACTGCATGAACTCAACCGTGAGGGATGAACAGAGGCCTCCTGAATTGGCTTGCAGGCTGCAGACAGATCTGCTCTGACAGCCTCTTTAGCAGTGTCAAGAAAATTTGTTGTTTAGGCTAAAATCTTCCTCCTCCCTAAGCTCAGGCTGCTGTGAGGAAAAAACAGAATACTCATGGTGTGAGTAGGAGAACTCCAGATATTATTTTCTTGCTTCCTTGCTACCTTTTCCACAAACATGCACAAGTTACTAAAATGTTTGTGAAGTTTACGGAGTTTCTGTTTGTTTTCAGACTTCATACTGCTCAGAATTAATAATGCTTCTTGTCTTCTCTCTGAGAGATGATAACCTCCTCTCGATTAGAAACATACAGAAAAGCAAGTGAGCACAGCTTGCAACAATTACAATTCTACATTGTTTGCAGTCCTGTTCTCTTAGGGGTGTGAAGGGGAGATGCTGCACTTGTCTAGCTGGAAAGAAGGCCAAAATTTCCTCCTGGAAAAGGCCTTAGGAGAATGAGCCAGACTTAACAGCAGCAGAGCAGTGAATCCTGTATGTGTCTACGAATCCTGAAGAGCTGGTTCTGGCTCAGAGAGAATATATGGGTATTCATGGAGCTGCTTGTTTTCCTTCTCAGTACCAATGCACCCACATTTGTATTTCTTGGAGGTACAAACACTGCAGAAGAATGGTGTTTATGAGATGTTATTTCCTCGCTCTACTGAATATAATAAGAACAAACCAGTTCATATTCCTTGTTTTTATTTCAGCATTTTCTCACCCCCAACTCCTCTCTCCAAGGCTTAATTCTTAGAATCTTGTGCTAAACTTAAGTTTTGATGAAGAGGAAGAACCTCTTTTAAAATTCTCAATGATACTGACTGCTCTGTGCTCCACTGTCTCACTGGACTCTCAGTAATAATTCTTCAAGACTTCCATGTGCCAATGAGCTCCACAGTCTAAAAGAGCACTCAATCCAAGAATTATTGCCTTTGAATGTGCAATTTCTGTTTTCATTAAGTGGTGGTTTATTTTTGAATTATGAACCAGCAAGAACAGATCTTCCCAAGAACTTCTCTGGACTGTACAGACATCCCACTCTAAGGTTCTGATCTTTATTTTCATAGGAAACCATGCAAGGGAGAGAACAAGAATCATCTTCATGCTTTAAAGAATTTATGGTTATTTTCTTAAAGAGTCTAACTGCCCCATAAGTTTTACCTTACTACTTTTTTTTTTTTTAGGAATCAAGCACTTCAACCCCTAAAATTTTTTTATTAAGTTCCTGATTTCTGATGTCATCACAGTACTGACACAAATACATTATGACATTTATACATGGGAGATAATTTTTAAATGCAAGAACTGTAAAGTACTTAAGGAACTGCAGTCTGAAAACAAACAATGATATTCTGTCAATGAAATGCAGGAGGAAATGGAGCTGCAAGAAATAAAGCCCACACGGTATCTGAAAACAGGTTTAACTTTCTATCCTTGAAACAGCTATGGCTAGTTTTCCAAATTAAGAGTAAAATTTACTCTCTTTTGAGTATCATCTCAAAGTACCCCCTACACCTGCATCAATGGGAAATGAGGAAAAGGATGTCAGAGACCGAAATGTTATGCTTTATGGCTTAAATATTTTTACTAAGGATTTTTGTGTATTATAGCAAAATTGTATAACAAAAGCTGCACAAAAGACCAGCACACCTTGAATGGGCCTCCTGACTGAGGCCCTGGACTGTAAATTGATTTGAGATAAGATAAAGTGACACTATTCTCAAATCTGGGCTTGGGGAGAAGAATACATTCACAAGAGGATTAAGCCCAGCACCTTCAGGGGTGGAGGCCACAGCCCCAGGCTTATCTGCTGCCAGGCTTGTACCAACCCCTACACCAAAGGGAAGAGGAGCAGAGGTTTTCTGTGCATGGCAAAAAAGCCTCTGGCCAGATGCAGTGAATGCCCATCCTCTGCTGGGCAGACTGGCCCAGCTGTGGGGCCTCCCACCCCTGGAAAGCCACATCTATGGGACATCCACGTGAGGGACAGCAGAGGGGGTGTCATGGCCCATCAAAGGCCCCCCCAGAGGGGTCCCCAGACCCCGCACCAGAGCACTGCACGTGATACTACCTGATGCAACAGATCCAGAGTCTTGCAAGGGACAGTGTCAAACTGGNACCAGAGCATTGCACGTGATACTACCTGATGCAACAGATCCAGAGTCTTGCAAGGGACAGTGTCAAACTGGCCCCCTCAGGGAGGGACCTGTGTGTTCCCACCTGCCCAAATGTGTATTAATCTATTTGATTCTATGTTTTTCGGCAGGGTACCCTCACCACCAAGAAGACTAGATGGAGAGGAACAAGGAAACATTGCTGGGACCCACGGAGGGGGGATATGCTTCTATTTAATCTGTCTCTGTCACTCTCCCCGTCCTCCTTCTCCTTTCCTTTCCCTTTCCCTTTTTCTTTTTCTTTTTCTTTTTCTTTTTCTTTTTCTTTTTCTTTTTCTTTTTCTTTTTCTTTTCTCTTTCTTTCTCTTTGTCTCTTTTACTGTTAAATAAAATATAGCAATTTTTTGGTATCAACATCTAACCTCTTTTGGTTGTAATCACATTTTGGGGATTATTTAAAACATCTGGGTTCGTTCAGTTTTATTCACAGAGAGTTAGTTCTCTTTGCCCCTCTGTGATTAGAGCGGATCACAACAAAGGAGAACATGTATCTGCCTGCAAGGAAGCTCAACCTGTCAACCCCTCCTGCCTTTCTGGCTTTAGGATTAAAGGGAAGGGGGAAAATTACAGTAGTGGAGTAGCAGTGCAGTAGCTGGGGGGAAAGGGCTTTCCCAGGACTTGTTTCACTGCCCTTGGCTGCAGCGGCTGAAGAGGTGGCTGCTCCCAGCTGCTCACCACTGTCCATGGCCACACTCGCTGCCCCTCACAGACACCCTGGCAAAAGCACCACATGAAAATTCCTCCAAGGCAAAGGCCTGAAGAACTGCACAACTTGGCTGCTACAGCTGGCAAATACACTGAAGCTATAAATATTGATTAGAACATATCCACACACATCTCAGATAAATCAGTGAAGAATCTGCTTGTCTTTTGTTGAGGGAAGTCCTGCCTCCCAAAACTCTTAGAAAGGTCACTGGAAGAGTTAGGAGTCACATGGGAAACAGTGATTCTGCTTGGGGTGAATCTGGATTTCCAAAAAGCTTTTGAGAAGGTCCTTGATCAAAGCTCTGGCAGAAGCTAAGATGCCAAGGATTAGAAGGGAAAGTCCTACATGACTTCCCATAACTGAGAGAAAGGAAATGAAGTGTAAATACACATCTAATTTTCACAATGGAAGAACGTTACCAGTACGTCCCATAAGGATCTGTGCTGTTTGCGAAGTGACCTGGATACGAGAGTGAATAGTGGCATGACAAAGTTTACTGACAAAAAATAAAAGAAAAAAGAGGATAGTCAAAGTAAAACCAGTTGCAAAGAACTGCAGAAGGATCTTACAAATTCCAAGAGCACAATAAAAGGGAGATTATATTCAGCGTTGATATAATGCAAAGTGGTGCTTGTGGGGATATACAGTCCTAACTATAGCTATAAAGACTCTAATTTAGTTCTGTTCCACCCAGGACAGAGACCTTGCAGTCACTGTGGGTAACTCTGTGGGCACTTGGCTCAGCAGCAGTCAAAAAGACAAAGAGAAAGGTAGGAGCAATTATGAGAAAATAGAGAAAACAAAACATTGTCACACCACTGTATAAATGATGCATCCTCATTGTAAATATGGCTATTCATTCTGGTCACCCCACCTCACACAAAGGCAGAAGAACTACAAAAGATATAATGCAGGGAGACAGAGATGATCACAGGTATGGAATGGTTTCTGTATATGAAGGACTAAAGTAGTGAGTCTTCAGACTGGAAGAGGCAAAGGAGGTGAAATACAACAGTGTGTGACTGCGAATGACAAGGGGAAAGTCTACAGGAAATGGTCATTCATTATTTGTTCTAAGAAATACAGGACACTAACATGGCTATGATACAGCACATTGAAAAGCAACACAATAAAGTGTGTGTATATATATATATAAATATAATTCAGTACAATGCAACATTTGACCGTGGAACTCACTGGCACAAATCACAAGGATGTTCAAAATACAAATGAACAAATGTGAAGAAGGAAGGTTCCTTCAGGGTTACTGAATACAATGGTGAAAATACAGTTTTCAGTCCTGGAACCTATGAAATGCTAGCTCCCAAAACCTCAATGGATGTGTCAGGGTATAAGGCAGAGGTGAAATCTGTACATATCCTGTTTGTACCACTGCTAGAGGTAGGAAAATGGACATGAGCACTTCTGCTCTTGGGGTCTGACCACTTTTACTGAAAGCAAAGCTCCAACAGCTGAGACTGTGGGTCTTTGTCAGCTTCTGTTCAACAGTCAAACGCCACAGGCAGGAGTTACAGCAGCATTTCAGGGGCAGAACAGGTCATGGCAATGAGCACCAGAGTGCTACTACTGGTGGTAAGTTCACCAGTAGTCTCAGCTGCTGGGAAAATGCAGGCTCAGGCTTCCCTAGAGCAACATTTCTTTGATTTGGTTCCTTTCTCTCCTCCCATTCCAATCCAACAGTAGCATGAGAGCCATGCTTTCAGCATGCAGTAGGTTAAACCATGTTTTTTTGCCTTGAGATCAGGCAGAAGTTTTTTGGTTTGGGCCCAGTGACCAAGGCCCCACAAAAATGCCATGGAATCTGAACACAAAGTAGGACCTGATATTAGGAAGTTAATGATGTTAAGGCTCATTGAAACTTGTTTTTGGCAACTTGCACCAGAAAAAG
>VZTH01004852.1:8620-36599 GCA_013397815.1 Aleadryas rufinucha
TATATTATATTATATTATATTACATTATTATACATACCATAGAAAATAAAAGAATTACTATTAATATGAAAATATAACAATACATACAATATAATATAGCAATAAATAATAACACTGATAACAACATAAAGAATATAATGAAGATAAATATGATAAAGATGATAAATATAATAATAATATTAATGATAATAATAATAATAGNTAAAGGTGGGGAAGTACTTAACTAACTTAATCTTCCTGTGGAAAGGTGCAGTTGGCTCCACTGCTGGTGGACTCTTATCAGCCTTATCAGCCTCTTGGTTTGGCTGATAGAGCAGCAGCAATCTGAGCAGCAAACCCTACTGCTTAATGCTCCTTTGCTTCTGTCCTTCTCAGCATCAGGGAAAAGGCAGGACAAGATGAAGACACATCCATCTTTCCCTCTCCTGTTGCTGTTTCTCACGGGCTTCCTGGCAGCAGACATCATAAGCCCAAACGAAGCCAAGCCAAAGAAAGCCAAGCTGCCCAAAATAAAAAAGGAGAACCACGTCCTCTTGCTGAAAACGAGCAACTTTGACAGAGCACTGAAGGAAACCAAATACCTCCTGGTGGAGTTCTGTGAGTATCAGTTTCCACCCTCCCACCCTGGTGGCTCTGCAGAGAATGGCTGATGCTGGGGCACTCAAGAACGCTTGTTTGACCATTGCTTTGTCCCCCAGGGGTCCTTGTTTGTTTTGCTTTCCTCCACGTCTCTATTTCTGATCACAACCACAGTAATTTATTCTTTTTTGGGGCGGTTAAACACCAGTCTGCTACACGAGATGTGAGGCAGTGCTGAGCTGGCATCCTCTGCTTCCGCTGCCTAATTTTGCAAGTATGTGTTTCACAGCAGTGATGGGTAAAACATGTTAAATAAACCCCATCCAAACAAAAATTAACCAGAGGGTGCTTTTCTCCCTCTGACATTTCCATCAGCACTTTGTTTTTCGGATGGTGCCTCTCCTCTGGGAGCCTTTGGGCTTCAGGGATTGTCTTTTTACCACATTTTGATGTCTGTAATTGCATTATATTGTTCTTTTCCCCTGAAATGAGCACTTGATTAGGTAGGGGCGGGTTTGTGGTCCTTGTTTTAGGTTCATGTTCATTGCTCTTGGAGAGAAAGCTAGTGGGGTTTTTGAGCAACCACGTTTGTTATCAGGTCTGGCCTCCCAAGTACATCACAAAGGCAAAAGCCAAGGGGTGGATCCTTGTGATGTTACCCATCTAAAAGTTCAGATGCTGCATCATTTCCCATGCCACAAACAGGGATCTGTCCTTGCCAGCANTAGTGTAGGTCAACCTGAAATGAAAACAGTTGTATTTTTCCAACAACAAGACCTAAAATACACTAACAGACTCCTGAAACTAAAAATATGTTTGGATCATACCAAACATTTCATTAATCCTGAAACAGCATTATAAAACTTCAAGTATTTCTAAACTTTCAGAATAATCACATTAAAAAATTATTTGAAACATAATGTTTAAAATTTTTAAATACTTCTGAAAGTTTTGAAATTTAGGAAGACTTTATTTATTAATTGTGGAGGATTCAAAGCTATTTCCCAAATTCAATCTGCAGCTGTGAACTGTTTTACCTCTCTGAAGACGCGTAATTTTGGTGAAAAAATAATTTATCAGAAAAACCTTCGTCATCCTGCACTCTCAGCTTTGTGAGAGCTGGTTCAAAGCACAGGGTCTGAATGGCCAGGCCAGAGCAGAGTTTGCAGCCAAACCTCCTTAGTGCTGGCAGAGGTTACCAACAGTGAGATGTTGCAGCACACCTCGGGATTGCAACCCAATGTGAGTGGAAAACAGAAGTGAAATAACTCATAAAGAGAGGGGAGATGGAGCAGGAATTGTTCAGAACGCAGCAGCCCGGGGACCTGGGCACTCAGAGGATGTGGGATCTCAATCAGCCTTCCTTCCCCCTTCTTCCCCCAAGAGCGGGGGCTTGGACCTCATGGATGCCCCACCACCCTCAGCACTGGCTTCTCCAGAAGGAAGGACAGACAGACACTTCCATTCCCCACTGCATCTCCCAGAACACAGGATGGAGCTCTGCTCCCCAAACACACCCTGCTCCAGTGACCCCCAGCACTCGCTGCTTTGGACCAAAGACCCACATGTCCATCTGAGGGCTTCCTGAAAACTCAGGGACTGCCTTTCCCCACACACCATAAAGGCATCTGCAGTCCCTGGAAAGAGTTATGGGATCACTTCCACAGAAATGGGATCTGGAGATCACTGGCCTCAGCCTCCCTTTGGAGACATGCCACTGAACAGCCTCTGGGGCACTGAAAAACCACCCTGCAGCGAGGCACTGCCCTGGGGTTTGGAAACCTGACTCCACAATGCTCAAGGAGCTGATTCGTTTGCTGTAATAATTTCATTGCCTCAGCACAGGGAGACTAAAGATGGGGCCTGCACGGAAAAGCCATAAAGCCCTAATCTTTTATACCCTACTCTTTAAAAGTCTGTCTAAATAAACAACCTGTGTTAACAAGGAATCATTAAAGAAACTTAGATGATGTGAGAGAAAAGAATATTGCCCAGAACACCCAGGAGATCTGTGGGGCTGCCAGAAATTAGCTCCAGACATTCAGAATGAATGCAGGACCCGAGATCTCTCTCCTCCTTACTCATTAGCAATCACAGAGACATAGGGAGTGGGGAGGAATCCCAGGCTTCCCAGCAGGTGGGATTTCTTCTAGGAATGTTTGAGCTACAAGCTTTGTTTCAAGACTGTGCCTTAGACCATCTATCAATTACAAGAAAACCCCAATGTATAAAACAACACCCTGTTGCAGAATATCACTTACCAGCCCCACAATATTTGCCAGGTGAGGTCTGCTTTGATGTCTTCTGCCCAGGGACTCCCCAAATCCTTTCAATACCTGTCAGTTCCACCCTCCCAGCGTCCCAGGCCTGCCTCCCCTCGGGAAGGGTTGCTATAAATACGTGCTGACTTTCGGCCAGGCAGCGTCCGGATCCCTCCGGGGCCGGGCGAAGTTCACAGGGCGAGTACCCAGCGTGGAAACCGAGCACTGAGCCAGAAATCCAGCACTCCTCCTCCCTCCTCCCAGCTGTTCTGTGCCACAGGACGTGTGTGAAACAGATGTGAGCATCACCCAGCGCTGTGTGAGCCCTGCCCAGCTGAGCTGTGCGCCCTGCACGCGCTGGGAGCGTCCCAAATCAGCACTCACTCCAAAGTGCTCTTCTGCTGCAGGCTGTGGCATCTCCCAGTCCGTGTTAAACTGATCTAAATCCCACACAAATGCTTGTGAGCACAGGGAACTCAGAGCACTTGGCAGCAGCAGCAGGCAGACCTTAGATCAGCGCTGCCTGCATGGGAGAGTTTACACTGCACCCTGCCTGAATTTGAGTCCCTGTGTTGACTTTCACTGCAGGGAAGAGCAAACAAACAAACAAACACCATAGAAAGTCTCAAGCAGGCTAGCAAATACACCTATCACAGAGAGAATAAACTTTCCACACTCATGAACACAAACACTGAAAGCACTGCTTTCAGAGCACAGGCTAACACCACCTCCTCCAACTCATCAGAAGAATTCAGGAGAAGACACAGGCCCCGGTGAATGCTTGGTTCCACAGGTTTCTGAGAATGCCTGCTGCTGTTCTTTCCACTGAAAAGTTCTCAGTTCCTAGATAAGCACGGGGATAACCTAAGGACAAGCACCCAAGTGGTGCAGACCTTGTGCTGCTGCTTTGTGTGCTAAGCTCGCTCTCATTGATGAAAAGGTGATGTTTGCCTTTTCTAGCAGAACATTTGTACATCTAGTGAGGCACTGGGTCAGCCCCAGTGTTCCTGCAGCCTGTGCCTGCCAGCCTATGCTGAGATAATGACATTTAATAGGCCAGATGAGGGTCACTCTTGAAGACAAACATCCCCTTTTTAAGGCACAAAAGCTGAAGGTGATATTATTGGAAAAAAATTGCAGTTACCTGCTGCAGAATTACTGACAGGCATGGGTCCCTCATGCAGGTATCTCTTACACATGCCTATTTCAGTGAGTGCTTTGAATAATCCAAGCTTAGAATAAACTCTGGTGTTTGCATTGCAGAAGATCTCAAATGAACTGCAAACCTCAGTTAAAAAGTAGAGAGGTCAGCACAGGACCTCTGTGGTTATGGCCATATCTCACTCCAGAAAACAATGAGAGAATTCAAGGTCACACAAGCAAGCTTGCAGCGAGATTAACATCCTTCCACTGTGATGTGTTCAACATGAATTTATCCTTCATCCCCAGACTCTTGTACAGAGAAAATTATATACCTGTAGTGCAACTGTAAAAGCAGCCTGCACAGAAGATGAGAAATGGGACTGCTGAAATGGTTTTGTGGCCATGTCAGAAACTAACAGCCAGGAGATCAGTATCTGGCAGGAGAACAGACACATTCACCATGACTGCAGCAATCCCTGAACCATCCATGCAGACAGCAGGATGAGACTGGAGGCCACCAGCAATTAGCTAAAGGAAAAGTAACTCATTGTGCTTCCATGTATGCCCACTTCAAGAATACTTCAGTGTCATGAAACACATTCATGTCTCAGCAAAAAAAAATCTATCTGTCCACATGTCAATATATTTTAGCTCAGTAAACTGCACCATGAAAAAGCAGCAGCAGCAGCTTACTCAGGACGTTGATGTACTGAAGAGATAAGAGTGAAAATATAGGATTTCTGGTTCTCTTCCCGCTTTTAATTTCCCAACCCTTGATTTCTCCTCGTTTTGATTTACGACACAGCTAAAACTACAGATCAGGGAAAGGTTCTCCCATGTTAATAGGATGCTGACAGCCTTTGAAGGGCCTCTTGCTTCTGGCAGCTGAGGCACAGCATTTGCACAGGTGTCCCACCACCCACACTCCTTCCCTGGTGACCTTGTCACCAGCTCTGCTGCCTCTTACCCACGTCTGCTCTTGCACCCTGCTGATGCTCCTCGGGTCTGGAGCCTCTGGTGCCACATTAGCCCCAGCAGCTGCTTCCCCATCCCACTGCCTGAAGGGATGGGTGCCAATAAAATCCTAACCCAGAGGAAGCGAAACGAAAACTCAAGAAAAGGCTCCAAACAAAAGGAGTGATGATTTCCTGCAACACTCAAACGACTTGAAAAATAAAGCACCTGGGAGGCAAACAGAGAATGAGTGGAATGAAAAGGAATTGATGGAGAGCTGAAGAGGAGCCTAATCACTCAGGAAAGCAGGGGAAAGGTGTGTGATGGATGCTTCCTCATGATTTCTGGGTAGTCAAGGAAACAGTTGTTATCTGTCTGATGAAGAAGCCTGTTCACTCACTGAACTTGTGTCTCACAGCCAGCAGGTTAATGGCACTTAAAGTTCTCCTGGTCCCTGGCTGCAGATTGTTTTTCACAGAATGGAGCCATGCACTTCTCCCAGCTCCATCATGCAGCCTCCAACTCTACCAGCTCTCATTATCTAGGCATGCTGCTTACACTCCTGGTTACCTGCACCTGTGACTGCCCAGGTCATTCAGTGGTAAGAGATCATTCCTAAAATATCTCTTTGGAATTGAAATATTTCAGAGAAAAATGAGCCCTTTCCCCCCCAGTAGCAATCTACCTAAATGTCTAGTGTCTAAACTTAATATTTCTTTCATATTTGTGCAACTTCAGCTTCTTTGTCTGGACTTCACCAGCAATTTCTTCTGCCCCTTCTCATTTCACTGTGCAAAAAGCATTTAAGCTTCCACATTCCCAGCTGTGGCAAAGCAGCTGTGCAACCTCAGGTTATTAGGGAAAAAAACCATTACACTGAAATTGCCTCTGGTGTAAAACACTGACTTGGAATCAGCTGAAAGCTGCTGGATCCTGGTTTGCTGTGGGGTTTTCTGCTCCTTGCTCCAGCTGCACTCTGTCCAGAGCCATGCACCCTTCCTCTTGGAAAGCCCAACAACTGTTCTGGGCTAGCCCTGCCACCTGCAGTCAGTGTGTATCAGCACTCTCAAATTGCATAGCAAGCACTCCCTGTCTTATTTAATAGTCCACCTTTGCAATCATTTTAAGCAAAAATAGTTCACAAAGGCTCAGCACACAGTGCCCCTAAGAAGCAGCAGTATTTTTATAGGGTGGATATGCAATTTCTTACATTGACAGGTCAGAATTGCAGGTTTGCTGCAGTTGCCTCTAGAGCATCTTGAGGTACAAATGGAGATTCTCTTTTTTATCCTTTCTTTCTTTTTTTTTTTCTGGTGCTAGGAGATAACACATTACAATCCTGTTGAGGGAAAGGCTCCTAAGACCATTTTTATAAATTGGAACTAGGAAATTAAAGTTTGGGCAAAATTTCTTTGAAAAATCTGTATATTGAAGTATATTGAAGAAACAAAAAAAATTATGTGCTTAATCGAAAGAAAAAGTTTTGTTCTTTACAATAACAGAAATTTAACAAGATGGGGCATCTCAATTTCAATCAGAACTCGTGGTTTTTTCAACCCAAGTTGCAAAACCGTAAAGCTCCAGGCCTTTATCTCTTACTTGACTTTGAATGCAGAGCAGTGCCTGGTTTCCTTCTCTTGTCCTTTTTTCGTGTCAGTGTAACTTTGCAGCTCCAGGGCCCAGAGTAGGATGGTCCCTCTCCTTGCACCGAGCTCACAGCTGCCTTTGAGCTGGGGAAGGGCTGGCACACAGCAGGCAGGACACACTGCCAGCCTCTAAAGCACCACACTCCTCTCCTCTCTCTCCCTCCTCCGTGTCTTTTCTGGAAAAATCCTTTCTGCATTACAAAAGTTTGCCTCAGTGAAGTGCTTACAAAAATGGGATCTTCTCAAAGAGTCCTGATGTGAGCAATATTTAACTCTATCCTTCACCTCCCTTTAACTCATGCCCAGCACAGTCAGCCAAGCTACTTTTTAGGTGCTCAGCACATTTTCCCAGCAGAAGGCTGTTGGAGGGTTGCTGGTTGCTCATCGTGACTGGTTCAAGGGCACATGGAGTGGTGAAAAACCAGCATTGATATAAAGAAGTAAATATAATCTCTCATTTATTTCTGAGTCACAGACCTCATTCAAACCCTCCAGCTACCACTTGACACAACCACCTCCTCTAGGAAGCTTCACGCTGTGGCTTATGTAACCCATCTGCTTTTGATTGGCCTTTTCCAGATGTTACTTTATCTCAGTCATCTCAGAATTTCTCTGAAGAATTTGCTGAGGCTGCACGACAGCTTAAAAAAGAAGCTCCAAGAATCCAGTTTGGCAAAATTGATGTGACACACCAACACGAGCTGAGGAAAGAATTTAATATTCAAGCCTTTCCTACTGTGAAACTGTTTGTGAATGGCAGCAGGGGAGATCCCATAGACTGCAAAGGTAAACTGGCTCATGCACTGATAAGATAATGATGTGTAATGGCAGGATGTACCTATTACACTGCTGGGAAGAGAAATAGAGATGCTCAGATAAAAAATACACAAGGTGGAAAGCTGGTTTTGCCCATGGTTTAAAATATGCAATTGCCTCTGTACCAACACAGGAGCTTGAACCTGAATTCATCTTCCAAGGGTGTAACTGAGTATCTTCTCTGTGTTAAGTTCACACAGCCAAATTAATTACTGGTGTTATTCCACTGAGTACAGAGTCACCCCAACAAGACAACTTACTCCCAGTAATTACAATAAACATTAATGACTTATGCCAAACAAGAACTGGGTCCCAAAACTGCTCCATTACTCTTCTGGCCCACTGCCATTCCCATGGGCAGCGTGCCTACAGAATTAGGCTGGAGCAGCACAACATCTACCAGTGAACTGGGAATTCACAGGGTCCTTAGCATGGAGGTGTGCTTCCTCAGCTAAGGGAAATCATTCTGCAATTTAGCCATCAGAGGGAGCTCATATGTGGCTTAGAATAAAACATGGAATAATTTGGAGTACTTTACAGAAAGTTACTAAGCAAAGACTGCAACAGACTTGAGCATTCCCAAAAACCCAGGCTGTATTAGACATTTTTGTTCACTTACAATATATACAATAAAGGGTTTTTTTCCATAAAATGATGAACTTTTACAGAGGTGACAAAAATTTCGTGACTTGGCCAAGCATCTCTTAGTGTACTCTGAGCACAGGTGAGTCACAAGTTTAATAAAACCACCAAAAAAAAGGAACCCAAAGTTTGCCTCCTGAGCCTGTACACAACCCAGTGCTAAGATATCTTTAACTGCTGAGCCCCCTGTGGCTCCTGCTGAAACCTGATCTTTGGTATTTTTAGCAACTTGCTCCTCCTCACTATTGAATTTCTCACCGAGTTCCCCCCACCCAGACTTGTGCAAACAGCAGCCTGGGCACAAATGCCACCGAAAGCGTGATGTGCCACACTGAGCTTCTGTCAGAGGCGCTGATACCTGACAGCACAAGCCCCTACCTTCAGCCTCTGATCGAACCTACAGCACTGACAAGAAAACCTCTCTCAAACTGATAACCTGACAGATTTTCTGGTGTGCAGCAGTGAGTGCAGAGCGTTGTAACAACACACACACAGCCACCCCTCAGCAGGGAGCTGCTGTTCCAGGCACACTTCCTAGCAGGATGCAAGAATTAGGGAAGTGGCTGCTGCTCTGTGCTTTGTACAAGGCAGAGAGCACCAATTGATTGGAGCACATGTACCACCAATAATGGCTTAAATTACCTTTTGTTCACTGGTAAATGCTTGTGTGCAACACTGAGTAAAACCTCACGCAGCACATCTGATTTTAAACCACTGAGCACTGGCACCTGGGAATGTGCTCTGGCCACCCAGTGACTTCTCATACAGGACTTGGTACATAATTCATACCATAGAAGAAACTGCAGGCCTTGCTTAAATCAATAAATTAATCCAACTCTTTATGGAAGATGGAATTTTTGAATGGTTGCCCAGGCAATGGACATAACAGGGAAGCCAAATTCCAGGCTTTGTAAATCACTGTTTACGACTGCATGGTCAGAATTTGGCCAGTACAAATTAAAAGAACTCCACAGAAAGATTAATCACGTGGGAAACATGTTTGGGGGCTGTAGCCCTGCCATGAGTGACAGGACCTCCATTCTGCATTGAGGCAGCAGAAGCCCAGCACTGTGTGGCCACTAGATACTGCTGTGTGCTTTGTTCTGCAGCCTGTGCACTCCAGAGCAGATGTCTGCCTGCTTCACTTTCCAGAAATGCTGTTTTGAACTAGTTGCAGTGCTGTCTGCTGCAAAGCTGGCGGCAGTAAAATGGTCTGACTCAATTCTGATCTTGTCACACTGCTAAAATGCACTTGCATCTCTGATAATCCACTTGTACTGTACATCTTGACTCTAGCACTTAACTTTTTCTTTTTCATGTGTGATTTTAATTAACCCTTACTCTGGTCCAACAAGGCTGTCTGTCATACAGAGATGAGAGGGCTGAGGTTTTAATCACCTCCATTTGTTGCCTCAAGTTCCTCTGAAAACATGATAGTTTAAAACCATAATTTTAAAAGAGATTCAATATTCTAGAACTCCTGAAAGCTTAGGAGAATTTACCAAATAAACACACCGACCATAATCTCAGCAAAACTGCTAGTAGTAATTTGGAAACCAAAAGATGGAACAATCCAGAACTGAATGCCAACTTTTACACTTCAGCTTTGTTTCTTATGTCTAAACTGAAGTGATGCTATAGCCCCACAGAGGAATTTTAACGTGTATCTGTGCCTATCAGATCCCTCCTGCAGCACCAGAGGAACAATTTTGACACCTAATGCAATTGAACAAACAGTTCAATAAAATCTGCAATTGGTTTGAAGTCATTCTGGATTAAAGCTCAGGTCGATAGCGCTTTATGGCTTACTGTGATTTTGGGACACGTGAAATCTTGCAGGACAGGTTTTCTACCTGTCTGAATTTCCTCATCCTTATTCTCCAGATGTGATTAATCATTTAACTGGACTTAAAACCATTTGCAGGGGTCTCAGAAAACACTGTGCTGATCCACTGTTGGTCTTCTAGGGTCACAGTAGTTTAAATGGTGACTAGAACCTGAGGTTGAATTTGGATACCTCAAGCCCCCTCTGAACCAGCTTTGACCTCCATTTGTATTCAGCATCCCTCTGCACCTTCACAGCCTCTGTCCTGATTGCACAGAAATTTCTCTCATTCCTTTTGACTGTCATTTTAACTCTCTTTTCCTTCCACAGGAGTCAGAAAAGCCTCAGCCTTTATTACATGGATGAAAAGAAGAACAGGACCTAGCACTGTTTTAATCAACTCCACTGATCAGGCTGAAGCCATCATAAAAGCTGATGATTTGGCAGTGATTGGCTTCTTTAGGGTAATTATCTGGGAAGCTCAAAAGGCTGGTTTCTGCTCCAGATTTGGGATATACTTCTTGCTATCACCACCAAATCCCACACATCCAAACTAGAACTCACCAGAAAAACACAGATCCTCAGTTTTCTCTACAGTTAAAAAATACATTATCTGTCTCTATCTATTTTTTCACACTTCTAGACAAGCAGCCCAGGCAGAAATAAGACAATCTTACACCACAGCACCTTTCCTGAATCAGTACCTGGGCACAGAGAGCTGCTCCTGAGGGCAGGGTGCTTCAGCAGTGTTTGCACAGCCCTGGCTGGTCACAGCAGTGTCTCTGCAACCTCAGAGAAAGGGCTTCTGCTAAACCATCCCAAACCTGGCTGGTGTGAAGGAAGCCAGATCTGCATGGATAGGAGGTCATAAAATATTACCACTGTAAATGATCCAACACATGTAGTCCTTTCTCAAGCAAATTCTACCAGTTCCCAGAGCAGAGTAAGGTTCTCAGGATTTGGGCCAAATGCTAGTGAGCAGTAGCTGAGATCTGCTGTCAGAGCCAGTAAAATAGGAGCAGCTTTTTCCAGCTTTTTCAATGTGTCCTTGAAATCTTTAATATCTGCAAATTCAATCAGGGATTTTCTCTAATGAAACAGACTTTTATTGTGGTGTCTCTCTGCCCAGTTAAAAGCTCAGTGTCTGGACTCACACCTGAGGTGATAACATCCCAAATGTGCTGGCTGCAGCACACAGCCCAGGTTCTGTGGGTATGGAAAACAGGATTTGTTCCCAAAAAGCCCCACAGTAACGAAGCTGGTGAGCACACACAGCACCAACAGGACAAACTGTGAGGATGCTCAGTGCCCAGAACTTTGCTTTGCAGCAATCTGCTTGCAGCCCTTTGGGAAGGAAGGCAGTGTTCCAGGGCTGGGAGGAATTGAGAGGCTCTTTCTATCACAGTGATGCCAGAGAGTTCCCTGAACCACACTGATAGCAGCCACTGCCTGCAGATGTGTTTGACTGGACACTGATTTCACTCGGGGGGGCTGAAATGACAATAGATGAGCACGAGCTGGGGCCTGTCAGAAATTCAGTGGGTGGAAGCCAACAAAACAGTGTCCAAGCAAATAAAGAGCCATATTTGGCCTTCTATTACTCCCAGATTGCTCACAAATACGAGTGCCAGGATGTGTTGGAAGGTCTCAGCACATAAATTACTATTCATCTAGCATGAAATAATTGTCTGATTAAATGGAATCTGGAAGTGCTGCTGCCTTTCACCCTGCTCATTTACTACCAGTTTGAGGGTGGACAGCTCTGTGGCTGTTTGACAGATGCTGGAGTCGAGGTCCCTGCCTTGAAGAGCACTCAGCCCAAAGCCCCAGAGGTGCCTGCTGTGAGCAGAGCCCTCCTGAGTAACCCCCAGCTCCTGCTGGCTGTGCAGGGGCAGCAGATGGTGGCACAGCCCCTCCTGCCTGCAGAAGGCTTTGCAGAGGGTGGCAGTGCCAGGGAGGGTGAGATCAGAGCAGGGAGGACACAGGGGACCCCACACCACCCCTGCTGACTCCCTGGGAAGGGGAGCCACCAGATGTGCCCCAGCAGGATCTCCCCTTGGAGGTAATCCTGGCAAGCAACACCCTTTTTACAATCACCCTCTGCTCTTTGCTTCATGAGCCTTTAGGGGCCTGGAGCTCCACCTCCTACTCATCTTAGCAGGGTGTAGGGCACAGTCTCAATAAATGCTCTTTCTGGGACTAGGAACTTCACAATGAGAGCGTGGAAGTTTTCTGTGAGACAGCGAGGGAGGTGCCAGAGATGCCTTTTGGGATGACAGCCAGTGAGGATGTCTGTGCTAACTACGGCATCCAAAGGAGCTCTCTCGTTGTGTTCCAGAAGGTAGGAGTGCAAAAGTCTAGCAGGTAAGGTGTTGTGACAGCTGGGGGCTATGGAAAGGCACCTGGGGAGTTTTTCAGGTTAAATAATTTCCTAGGAGTAATTCAAACAGCTTAACACACACAAAAAATAATTCATTTACAGACAAGAGAGACAAGTAGGAGGCAAACCCAGAAACCTTTAGACAAGTGATATTTTCAATCTGCCTGCCTACATCCAGCCTCCTAATTGATGCTTAAGGATCTGGATAAAATACCTTTACTTTCCAACCTGCATTCTAACCAACGTTTGCTGCCAAGTTCAGTGAGATTTGCAGACATTCACCTCTTTTCTTGTGTGTTGCTTTTGACCAGGAATCTTCTTCCAGTCCACAACAGAAGAAGTGGCCAACAACAAACCCAAAACTACAGAGAGTAGCACCAATATTTAGACTAGGAAATAGTCAGACCAATGATTTCCTGAGCGAGCACACCTCACAGACAGTGTGTATAGATGTAGGAAAGATCTTTCAGTGTGTTAAGATTACTGAACAGATCAAAACTGCCAGCTGTACCTTGAATTTCAGCTATAATCTTGTTCTGCAATCTAGCTGTGACATTCATTTTACAAGCTGTGGAATTTCAGCTGCTGAGGATCATAAAACCCTCACTTTTATAGCCTGTTGTTTTGCTCCTGTAGTGGATAAGGCCACCAGCCTCACAAACTTCACTGTTTGTCCAGGGAAAACCTGTGCATATGGAGGTGCTTGAAGATGGCAGACAGAACAAACTGGCTCTCACGAGGCTGATCAAAACCTTTACCTTGGATCTGGTCACTGAATACACTATTGAGGTACGTGCATTTCGCTGTGTCAGCAATAACTGCAGGAGAAGGACAGAAACCCATGCAGAAAGAGACTGAGGGAGCTATTCTGCACCTGAGGGACTGAGAATTTTCTTTGCTTGTGCTTTTGCCTCCCTGGGTAACACCACCTTCTACTTTCAGCTCTAATTCTTGTGTGTGTGTGTTGTACAGGAGGTCAGACTAGAAGATCACAGTCCCTTCTGACTGTAATAATCTATTAATTATTATGATGTTTTTCCTGGAACCAAAAAAACCCACTCAGCAGCTGCTGATTCTTCTTACTTTATCTTCTTTAAAACAACGAAACAAAATCCAATGGTTATGGAATTGGTTGGGAACTGAGTCTTAAAAAGTAAAATGTGCAGCAGCAGAACCTGGGGGTACTGATATGCTGAGCCTCTGATTCACTGTTCTGCCTACAAAGAGTGGAACAGATGTTGAGTCTTTTGTTTCCCAGACATCTGTGAAGATTTTTGATGTCCCTGTTGAAAATCACATCCTGCTGTTCACCCCAGCGAACTCGGAGACGTTCAGCGAGATTTATGAAAACTACAAGGCTGCTGCTGCAGAATTCAGAGGAGAGGTTTGTAACTCTGAATCCAGACCTGCAAACAGGAATGCCAAAAGATAGTGGAAAACCACTCAGCAACATGGCTGGTAAAAGTACACTGCTGTCAGTCCCTCTTCCAAGTCTACCAAACAATTTAAAACCAGTTTCAGTAGCTATTATTCGAATTTGTTAAGGACAAGCTGAAAGATAAACTTCACTTGGAAACGGTTCTTTGAAACACAAAGACCACAGAGAGGAGCACTAATTCCAGCTGCTCCAAATTAACCTGTTTCTGATTTTACAACTGTGATTTTCTGGGAAAAAACTTCCAACCCAAGGGAATTTTAGCAAGGTTCTGGCAATTTCTGGTGCTACCAGGAAAATACCATGAGGATCTCAGAGAATTGCCTGAACCAAGGGCTGGAGCCAGCCACGAAACCTGAGGAATATTGCAAGGTATGTGCACAGCCTTGCCTGCAGCCCTGTGTTTGTGTGTATGGAGGCAGTTCTGGGCAGTCACACACACAAGTATTTTGGTTTTCTGTGGTGCTACTCCTGCTCCAGGTACATGAGACACTGAAGAACAGTAAGTCATCTCGTAATAAAATACCACATATTGGTAAATACTTATGGATTGCAGGTGCTTCAGCTCTTCTGTCCTGTTAAGATTTGTGAAGAAGAGCCATGAGCACTTTGAGAGGTGATTTAAAAGTGTTACTAAAAGATGTGATAGCAAACCACTGTGGAAGGACAGAGGGAGAATCCCCAGTACTTCTGGCTGCTTTAGCATTTGTTGTTAACCAGGACCAAGGTGTAATGACATCCACAGAGCTGCTGGGATTTGGTCTGAGACCAAAAATGGTTCTGCACCGTCCCTTGAACTGAAGATTAGATCCCACCCCCCTGCCGAGCCCCACAGCCCATTTCCCCAGAATGGCTAAACCAAAGCTGGGAGGCCCATCCAGATGTGTGATTCTCTCTTCATCACCAGGTGCTGTTTGTCTTTGTGGACACGAACGAAGCGAGGAATGGGCGGATTTTTGAGTATTTTCGCGTCAGGGACATCGACGTTCCCGCTGTGAGAATCCTGAACCTGACCAGCGAAGCCAAGTACAAAATGCCTGCAGATGAGGTGACTGTGGAGAACCTCAAAGAATTCTGCCAGAGCTACCTCAGTGGAAAAGCAAAGGTATGTCCATTGCTGATGAGACACCTCTCCACTACACCAGCTAAACCACTACAAATTGGCAAAGCACCCCCTTTTTAAACAAACAGTGTTCTGTTGTGATCATGGGGTTGTTAATCTACTGTCACCCTAATGCATCCATCCAAGGTTGATGGCAGAGCATTCCTCTGTGTTTAGCAGCTGAGGTGGACCACAAAGTTTTCCAGTCCTCCAGTGTAAACACAGGATTGATCATTTATGGCCCAATGTTTTCACTGATGCCAGCTGTTGTACTCCAGTGGTTTGAAAACTCCCTGTGTCTCAATCTTCCCAATACTATAACGGAGATATTTCCATCCCTTCACTGGGAGAGATGCAAACAATGATGGCGACAGATTTTAAGGTTACAGAAAAATCCAGTAAATAGAAAATTGACAGTTTCAGAGGGGATTAAGATTTGGTATTTGTTTTAAGCCAGTTTAGCAAAGTGAATTTTCCCAGGGGGATCATTCCCAATGGCAAACACAGCATTTGTTACCATAATGAGGCACCATCATGTAAAAAATACATTAAAATGTTTTGCTTATTCAGTGCTCCTCAGGGTGATTTACAGGGAGAAAAGAGAAAGCAGTCAGCCTGAGAGCAGGCAGAATTTAAGAGACTTGAGTAGGTAGATCCTGTATTCAGGGCTGGAGGGGAGCAGAAGGATGGAAGAGGTGGGGATGTGGCCTCCTTCTCACCAACATCTGCTTGAGGGGCACAGTCCCACCAGGGACACGTGAGCCTTTCTGCTGCTGTGGTGTGAGAGAAGAGAAATCCCCAGCTCCTGCACTGTAAATTGTAGGAGTCCTGTGGGGACTGTGACTGGTGGTGAAGGCAGAGATTTTAGCAGCAATGAACACTTTCTGGTGTGTTTTACATTGCTTCTGAGAGCCCACAACGCATAAACTTTCCAGCAGTCCAACTCCTGAACGTTGGGCAGCAAGAATTCAGGAAAGGAATACAAATGTGCTCCAAAGGATCCTTTTCAGACCTGCTACAGAGTCTGTGTTCCAGAGAGGGACAAGTAATTCTGAGTACCAGCTACGCAGGGGTGTGAGATCCCAGCTCCTGCTGAAGGGAGGGAAGGAGGAACCACGTGCTGGCTGACCAGGATGCAATGATATAAAAGAGTTATCAGGCAGTAACAGCACATTAGGCAATGTCCCACCAGTCTCACATTAACCTGAGCTGGAGCACAGTTTCTCAGTGCTCCCTGCACTTTCACAGCAATGTTTCTGTTTCTGCTCAGCAACATCTCTCTAGTGAAGAAATTCCAGAAGACTGGGACAAGATGCCTGTCAAAGTGCTTGTCGGGAAGAATTTCAACAGCATCATCTTCAATAAGACCTTGACTGTGTTTGTAATGTTTTGTAAGTGTTGCCATTGAATTCAGATTTTAAGCTGCTTTAACATGATCAGTTGGAAGGAAAAAAAAAGAAAGCTCGTGCTTACATACCAAACTAATCTTTGCACTTTACAGAATCTGAGCTCAATGAATTTTTATTGTTTGTGGAAAGAATTGAAGACAAATGTGTGTCATATCCATGGCAACGCTGTGATACCTTTGCTGACTTCGTGTGGCACTGAGTGGCACTGGATCCCTTCAGTAAATATTTGCCAAGGCCATATCAAATCTCGGTGTTTAAAGACACTGGAACCTCGTGGTGTGTGATGGAAGAGTGTGGCACAGCATGAGCCAGGCTAAGGGCAGAGGGAGAGTTCAGTGAGATTGTCTGGTCATAACGCTCTAGGATTAAATCCCAGACAGGAACTGTGGTTTAGGACATTGTAACTCTTTTTTTTCCTCCTCTGTCTGGAAGGGAAGTGGCTTCCTTACACGACTCTTTCCAGGAAGAAACCTCTGCCCTATCCTTGTACCAGCCAGCAGGGATTAGCTTGTGCCTCAATTCCTTCAGTAAAACAAACATGCAGCATGAACAGAAATAAATACAGAAATACAGAGATACAGAGATACAGAAATACAGAGATACAGAAATACAGAAATACAGAGATTCAGCACTGCCCTGAATTCCAGAAATTCCCAAAGGCAGTACATTCCTGCCACCCTCCTTGCTGGCTGCAGCTCTGTCACTCACACGAGTAATTTTTACATTTCAGTATCATGAACAAACTGAATGATCTAAGCAAGAACTGAACCAAGCCCTCTGGAAATGAAAGGCTGGTAAAGGGGATGTTCTGTATTCAGTAAAGTGCTCCTGATTTTGAATTCTGTGCAAAGCAAGAGTGAGCATTGTTCTCCTGACTGCAGGACTGCAGCTGTGCTCTGAGCTGTTTAAGGGGATGAGGGGCTCTCGGTGCTTTGTCCTCCTGGTGACCTGCACCAGTGCAGTGCTCAGAGTCAGAACAGCACCAGAACTCAAACTCCTCCTTCTGGAGCCAGCACAGAGTGGTTTATGAGCACAGTTAATTTGAGTATGCAGGGAGTATTTTGTACTTCTGACAAGCGTTTCAACACGGGAATGATGCAAGACCTAGCGGGGTTGTGCTGGTTATCTGGCACACCTCTGCAGCAAAGCTGTCCAGGTGTTTGTTAGGGTCATAAGAGGCTAAGGAGAGCTAAAGCAGCCCTGCTATCAGAAATGTGTTAGTGAACAGTTATCACTGCATGGAAATGTGAAATTCATGAAGGTCAAGTGGTTTCCAGCCACTGACCACAACTGAAACCCCAAACCCTGCTAACCTGAAGGGACAAATAGGTCCCTGTGGTTCCACCACATGCTCCTCTGTGTCCTTTTAATCTCATTTTTAAATTTGCAGATGCCCCTTGGTCCCGGGAGTGCAGGAAACTCCTGCTGATCTGGGACAAGCTGGGGGAGCGGTACCAAAGCCGCGAGGACGTGATGATCGCCAAGATCGATGTCACGGCAAACGACGTCCTGTCCGTGGGGCTGGCTCGGTTCCCGTTCTTCACCCTCTTCCCTGCTGGCTCCCAGCACCAGGTGAGAGGCTCTGGGGAAGGTTGTGGAGGCAGAGCTGCCCCCCAAGGCAGGGGGCTGTGCTTGCACAGGTGTCACAGTGTTGATACCCAAAGTGCAGAGGACATTCCTCTGCCTGTTTTGAGCCGTGTGACCCCCCTGGACAGGGTGTGTTTTGACCTCTATCCATGGAGGAAGCTGCCAACTCTTTGGGAAACTTTTGATTCTAAGATGGTTTGAACTGAATGTCAGAGCAGTTTGTGGTGATGTCCCAGAGTGAAAAATCTAGAGATTTTAGGATTGTTTATGTAGTGAAAAGACAGTAGCTAAAAAAGCCAAGATGGAGGACAGTTGTTGTTTTCCAGGCTTCTTTCTCCTTCTTCTACACCTCCATATTCTGCAGCGAGGTGATTTAGACTGATTGGACAGAAATATCCGCATTTCCCCCGGATATTCAAGCTGAGGTTATAGAGTATTGGTAGAGAAAAGAAAATATGTTTCACTTCAAACTTCTGTTGGAGGATTTACCTTTAAAAGGGGCAAGAATTTGAGATAAGCTTCCTTTTTTGCTTTTTCTCCTCTCTTTTGTGCGCCTCTCTTGAGCTGCTACCAGGGTGCCACGCTGGGCACTCTGTCTCTCTGATAACGCTCATTAAAACAACGATCTGGAGCAAGAAATTCGGAGACTCCGCTCGTCTTTTCACTTTCTGGCCAGGACTTTGGGCCTCCCCCAGGCTGGAGGAGGCCCTCTCTGATATCGCCACCAGCGATATCACAGGGAGAAAGGGCTCCTTTAGCTGAGAAAGGTTTGGTCCTTTTCTGCTCAGCACAGGCTCCTGAGTAGCCACTGCTGCCAAGAACCTCAGTTAGAGCAGAAACCCTTCTGCTGTCTCATCCTGTGTGGGAGGCTGTGGCAAGAGCTCAGGTACCATTCACTGACTTGCACTACAAGTCCTTAGGGCCCCCCATTCTGCTGTTTGACCATCTCCAATCTGCCTGGTGGGTTCCAGCAACGCTCTCAGCTCGGAGTGAATTCACAGACACCTCCTCATGGCTGCAGCGCCTTTTTGCTCCAAAGAGCTGTTCTCTCAAAGAACCGCTTGTTCTGGTTGTTTCCAGAGCATGCATGACAATTGTCTCTAAAATGTTAGCACTGCTCTTGTTGTTTTCCTCTATGTCTTCACAAAACCCAAATCAAAAACTTTCTTCTGTACATTTAAGCCAGTAATTTCACTCCATTGTGGTACCCCAGCCTCCACTGGGAATAAATATTTGTTGTCAAGACCCACGATTTTTGCAATATGCTACCTAATGAATCAGCTATGTTACACAATAATTAGAAAGTGCTGCTGAAAGTGGAGGCAAAGAAAAATATTAAAAAGCTACATTCTCCATCTATGTACATTATCTAATTAAAAAGAAAATATCTCTGAAGCGAAAAAAAAAAATTAAGATACCGCTATAATTAAGGCATTAGTAAGCTTTTCATTTTTCTTCTTAGTACAAAACTTAAATTAAATTCTAAGGCATTTACCCATGTCCTCATTTAATCTTTGAGAGATTTTCCTCTCGGATGTGCATGCACAACTTGTGATGGATTGAGCTGCAGCCCTGCACGCTCACACGATGTTTAGGCTTCGTGCAGAAAAGCAGAAACCCATTAAACACTCCTAATAAATGTCAGCTTGCAAAAAAAACCCCAATAAACAAACAAAAAAGCACCAAACCAGTAAAAAACCGTTCATTAACTATTAAGGGATTGTTTCATACTTAAAAACGCTCTGGAATTAAAGGGTATTTGAAATCTCAAGTTCTTCCTTGTGCACCATAGTTTTGCACTATTTCCCCCAAATGTAGAGATTCTTGTACCTGACTAGCAGAGCAGGTTCCTGCAGATGTTAAGTGACAAAAATAACATTTACATGGTCTTATGCACTGATTACTCTAAGGAAAAGTGTTGACACACATCCCCAGTAACCAGTGCAGGGATCAGCTGCTTCTCTGCCTTTGCAGGTTTTCAGGCTCTGAGAAATTGCTGCTCCAGCCATCACCAGAGATGATAAAAATCAAGACTCATCTGAGAATGTTAATTGCCACTGGAGAAATAAAACAATCCCCCTCAAGAAACTTAAACTTACAAACATAAAAACCATAAAGAAGTCGTTTCAAAGCTGCCACGCTTTTCATTAAAATGGAATGGAAATACCAAACTTGCAGTGTACTGAAAGTGCACATTTTTAGTGAACTCACCAGTCTGGAGTTGTTTTGTTTACAGTTCTTTGGACTCCAATCAGGTGGGAGAGTAACCAGTGTGAAGTACCACAGCATTTTTGGTCTCAGTGGGAACGAGCTCAACCCCAATGAGAACAGACATCCACCTATTTCTGAACACACTCAGATAACAGCAGCCAGTTCCCAATGTCAGGCACATGAACTTCTACAACTTTTTTGCTAAAAAAACTCATGCAAAACCCTTTCATACTTCCAGAGAGCAAAGGTTTTTTGGAGAGGAATCTTTAAAACACAATACAGCGCCCAGACCCACTCAGAAAATTTTAAAGCTCTGAACTGAAACTACTTCTTTCATTAAATTTCCTCAGAAGAAAATCCTCAGTAAATCTCCAATTTAAGGTGAAGTATAAGAAAATTAATGTCACTGCTCATCTTCATCCTGTTCTTTCAAGCTGTGCAACAGCTGGACAGTGCATTTCAAAACTAGTCCAGAATTTGAATTTCCATCAAAATCTTCAGACAGCTTTGAATAGCATGGCTGGACACTTAAAAGACTCTGCTCTTCAGAATATCTTGCCAAGGTTTATTGTTAAGCACAAAAACCCCCACTGATGTCAGTAGTTGGCAGGATCCCAAACTGGTACCATAAAATAACGGTTATGGTTTTTTATACAAATCCTTTTCTTCTTAGGCATCTATTTCTTCTCTACACTCAAGTTTCAGGTGCTGTTGGAACCTGCTGCGCCTCTGCCCTTGCTTTGCAAACTGAGCACAAAAGTCTAGAGTTTGGTCAGTCTAAAGAACCCAAATCCTCCACCTGATTTTGATATTGTTTCCAAAATTTTGTGTACAGAGTTATATACTTAACTTTAATTTTTTTCCAGGAAGTGGCCTATACTGGGGAATATACACTGGAGGCATTTTCTGAATTCTTAGAAGAACAAAGCAAGAGGAAAGCAGAACCAGGAGAGGATGTAGGTATTTTATCCATGCACTGCCAGACCAGCTGTGTAACCCAGGCACGTCCCCAGCTTGTGGAGACATCCCTGCCCTGGCTGTGGCACAGCCCCAGCCCCGGGGCCCTGCTCGGGTCAGTGCTGGGCTGGTTCCACCAGCTCAGAGCTGGTTCCATCCCCACAGCAGCTGCAGTCGTGTAGCACAGCCTGGCAGGCTCCCACTCACGTCCTTGTTTTTGGCACACAGAGCCTCTTCTCCCCTGCCCGTGGCTGAGTCACTGCCCCAGCACCAGCAGCACAAGGCACAAAGAGCCCGTGCCCTGATGGGTGTGAGCAGCACTCACTCACGATTTCAGCTGGAAACACAAATCCCCCCCTAAGGGCCAGCTGTGGCTGGAAACACAAATCCCCAGCTAAGGGCCAGCTGTGGCTGGAGACACAAATCCCCAGCTAAGGGCCAGCTGTGGCTGGAAACACAAATCCCCACCTAAGGGCCAGCTGTGGCTGGAGAGGTTCAAATCCCCAGCTAAGGGCCAGCTGTGGCTGGAAACACAAATCCTCAGCTAAGGGCCAGCTGTGGCTGGAGGGGTTCAAATCCCCCCTAAGGGCCAGCTGTGGCTGGAGAGGTTCAAATCCCCACTAAGGGCCAGCTGTGGCTGGAGAGGTTCAAATCCCCAGCTAAGGGCCAGCTGTGGCTGGAGAGGTTCAAATCCCCACTGCCCACCTCTCTCTGCTACACTCAGTGCAGCTTCCCTTTGCCATTAAACAAGGACACAGCCGAGAGCAGGTGATGTCCCTCCTGTGGTTGCTGTCCAGTTCCTTGACCCTTCCTTCTGGGCTGTAAATCACACCAGAGGAGTGTTTGCTGTCCCACAGCTGCCTGTTGTTTAATCACAGACACCCCACTGCACAAAGACACCTGGTGAGTGAACAGAGTGATCTCCACACGGGGAACTACGAGCAACAGAAAACACCCTGATATGTGACTGGAGACACTGTCCCTCCAGTGTGGGAATCCTGGGCCCTTTCTGCCCACCCTGATATGTGACTGGAGACACTGTCCCTCCAGTATGAGAATCCTGGGCCCTTTCTGCCCACCCTGATATGTGACTGGAGACACTGTCCCTCCAGTATGAGAATCCTGGGCCCTTTCTGCCCAGGAATGAAGTGGAACCACTGGGTAGCAATAGTNTGCCCAGGAATGAAGTGGAACCACTGGGTAGCAATAGTTATTAACACTCTTTCCAGCTAGCAGGAGAACTGTCTGCAGGTGGAGAAACAGTTTTGAGTTTTCAGACTCATTTCCACCAGAGGCTCTGATTTTCTCCTGCAGCCAGTGGTTAAATATGCAGCTACTGATGGAGAGGGATGACTAAAGCAGTGCTGGGACACAGAAGGCTGCAGAGCAGGATCAGACATCCACCAGACATTCCCCAGTCATGGCACAATTCTGCTTTCCATTTCCCAAAGCCTACGCTTGGTGTCTGCCTCTTGCATGTTCCTTAGTGCTGTGTGTCAGGCAGATCTGCTGGGTTCTACACACAGTGTTTTACATGCAGGATTTGAGCTGTGTGTATTCTGTATATTCTGTATATTGTGCTGTCTCTTCTTCGTGCTTTATTCCACATTAAAGAATAAGTTACAAAGTCAGCTCAGGAAATACCACTCAAAAACATGCTCTGTGTAGCAAAAGGAATAAATAATTGACATTTTCTCATCTGTTCACTTTTTCCACCCTTACCTGACACCCACCCAATTTTCCCAGAAGATTGCAGCACCAGACCATTTGCAGTTCAGTGCTTGGTACGAACTCCCCTGTTGAAGTAATTCTTCATCCTCACCTCAGGGCATTCACAAACACATAAACAAGATAAACAGGGCAGTTTCTTTTGAGATTGCCAAAGAAAGTCAGCCTTGTGCCCACCAGCACACGTGGTATTCTAAGTTAAATTAAATCTTCACACAAAGCTTCATGTGAGCTGTGCCATAAACCAGTGAAAAGGTTTGAAAACAAAGCACATTTTAGCAGCAGCTGCACTATTTCTGACCTCATTAACGAGACCTCAAGTTCCCTGGTTGAAAAGAGGAAAATCTGCATTTCAACTAATCTTAAAATGTTTTTTTTTTAAGCATTACTAGAGCAATTGTCCTTGTGAACATCTGTAATCAGCAATTTTCCTTTCACATTTCCTATTTTGAAAGGATCCTTCGGGAGGAATCAAGGAGGATTTCAGCCAAAAGGAAACTGTAATAACAGAGAAAGAACTTTAACAGAACAGAGACAGAGAAACGTTCTGAGGATTGTGGGGAATCCTTCCTGGAAGAATGAATCATCTCAAGTGAGCATGGAGCTGAATAGAAAAATAAAAGTAAAGAATTCAGTATCCATGGCTCGTTACGTGTGACTTCTCTTCTGAATCCAATTTAACTCCTTGTTTTACTGGGATCACTTCTAATGGGTTCTTCAAATATTGTCTGTTTTGCCTAAACAATGGCTTTATTATTAATAAAACTGCTCTTCTTTAGAAGGTGGCTATGCCACGGCAAACAGCTCAAGATATAAAACCGTTCTTCCTGAACAAGATCTGCAACAGGATTGCAGCTGATTGCTCTCCAATTCACCCTAAACCAGCCCTCTTGTTTTCAAAGGAGTTGAACTGCTCCCAGAAAGAAGGGTCTAACACTGCAAAGAGCATTCCTAGAGTGATCTTCAGAAGAAGTAATTGAAGCCAGGGGCTGTGCCCAAAGGGGCAACAAGGCACAGTTCATGATTTTTTTATTATCAAGCAGTAAAAAAATGCAGAAGTTGAGATATAATTTAATTGCAGTTAGAGAAATACTGCAGCTAACACACCAAGTCAGAAACAGGACTCACATTTTGGCTACGTGAGGTCCCTTAACCACACGTTAAAGAAGTGAAACAGGTGAAACTGCTGGACAATAATAATTCTGAACAACCATTAAACACAGAAGGTATAATCTTTTAACTAGTTCCCTTCCAGAAAAATAGAGCAAGCAATGTTCAGCACCCCCCTGTATCTGGCAGATGGGTTTGCCATTCAAGATAATGAAAAAGAATTAATTTTCACTGCATCTACCCCACTGTATACAAGGCTCAATCCTGAAACTGCTTTCTACCCTGCACTATTACGAGGTGCAAGGTTATATTTTAATGAAAACATGTGCCAGCTCAGCAAATGATGTTCTCATTTCTGTCCCAGCCACTCTCAGATGAGGTGTCAAGACGAGGGGCCAAGTGCAGACTCATTTGCCACGCCCTGAGACACGACAAGAGCTGCAAATCCGCTCCATAAAACATCTGGCAAAAGCCTGCCTGAAGGAAAGGCTTGGTCAAAAGTCTCTGCCTGGGTTCCTCCGAGTCCTGACCAGGGCAGAGGGTGCCCCTGGTGCCAAAGGAGTGGCCTGGCACATTGTCTCATCCTCCCTCTGACCCAAGCCAGCCACAGAATATTTTCCTGGAACAAAAATTCAGAAGTGTCACGAGCAGAATTGAACCCTAAGTGTCTGCAACGAAATCACTTCCTCAAGCTTTGCTAAGCCAAACACTGCTTCTTTTATTTTAGCCTAAACATGAAGTGAATCTGTTTAATTTTAAACACTACATCATTATAACTGTGCTCAGGCATTCTAGATATTACTTAAAACCAGAAAAAAGAATTTTAAAAATCAATATTTATTAGCCAAACTTGTTTCTGTAAATGAATACCAATATTTTGAATGCCCCACTCACATGAATAATCTCCTCATGCACATAAATAAGCCCTATCAATTAGGACTGACAGCACTAAGTAAAGAGAGATGAATGCATACCAGCAGTGGAGCTGCTTTAATCTGCACTGGCAAGAGGATTTGGTTATCAATGTGGAGCAGCAGAAGCAACAGTCCCAGCTAGAATCTTATTTATTTAAAAAAAAAAAAAGAAAAAAAAAGAAAAAAGAGAAACAAAAAACCCCAAACAAAACAAAACAAAACAAAGGTGAAGCATCACAAAAATTAATACAAAAAAGGGGTAAACTTGAACCATCCCCAAGAAAAGCTGACTTGTTTTTTTTGTTCAATGCCAGCCTATCCTGCCTTAAAATACAACTTTGAGCACCTTGCAGATAGAAACTCATCTCAATAAGTTCTTTGCTTAAATCCTGGGAAAGAAAAAGGTTGTTCAGAATTGACAATCATTCATAGATGCTCAGATGAACAGGGAACAAAAATAATCTGTCCTAATGAGAACTAGGATAATTCTTTTCCTCTTTACAACAGATTAATCCTAGCTTAATTTCCCTGGAATTACTTTTAGCTGGCATCAGCACAGCAACAATACATTAAAAGAGATTAATACAAACACAAAACAAATGCACTGACTGTTCAAAAAAACCCAGCCCTGATGTGTGGCATCATTGGTGTAAATAAAAAGGTCTGGCTTGGAGGTCAGAAATTCGGTGTTGGTAGAAACAGACGTGTCCTGTATGCTTGAGGACTGATGGGATAATCAGAGAGAGGGGTCTAAAGCCAGCATTACAGGCATTTCATGCAGAGAATTGCACTGCCAGGCTCCTCAGGAAGTCTGACACTCCGGTCTTTCCTTTCTCTCCCACTCCTGAGAGCCAAGAGAGGAGAGTCTGCTCCAAGGCCACACTGATTTAGTGCAGATACATGAACAGAAAGGAACAGCTCACATTTATAAACACGTGCTCTTGTGTTAACTCAGGTGGAGTTTGTCCAGCAGAAATTGCTCAGCTCGGATGTTTGAAAGCCACGCTTGGTGTATTCAGCTGTGGCAGGGGAAGGAGCCTGTGTGTTCATTTCAAACTTCGTTGTGGGAAAAGCTTTAAACCCATTTATCCCCTGGGCTTGTGCCTGCGCTGTTGTGGCATCAGGGGTCTCCCACAAGCTGTCAGTCCTTCACCCAAGCTCGTGCCCAACTCAGGGTGCTCCCAGGAGCATTTCAGTGCTCACCTCTCACTCTGGATTCACCACCCCTGAGAGCTGAACGCGGCTCTGCCGCTGGTTTGGGAGGAGGCAGCTGCTCCCCTGGGTGCAGCCCTGCTCCAGCAGGGTCACCCATCACCCACAGCGTCCTCAGCCTGCAGAGCCACCTTGGGAATATTTGCTCTCTGTGAAACACTGACAGAGCCAGAGCTGTGCCAGCGCTGCTGCCCACCCCTCTCGCTGCTGAACAAAGGTGCAGGGGCTGCCTTTCCAGCAGAGCCTGCCAGCTCCAGCTCCTGGGTGGGGAATTCACTGCACAGGGACCCTCACCCTTCACACACCGGAGCTGCATCGCCACTGAAACACCACACAGCGAACACAAACAGCTCAAGGATCATTTTCTCCCTCTCTCCAGGAAGAAAACGCCTCGCTGTATTTCATTTGAGCCCTCCTGGGTGAATGCACGTTATCAATAACTGCAACCAGTGAATAATAAATATTAATAAAGCCTTTCACTGGAATCCTGTTGAAAAGCACTTTCTCCAGCACAGCTGGCAAGAGCCCCCTTGAACAAATGCTGCCTTCTTGCCAAGTACAACATAGGTAGAGTCACAATTAGCCAGCAGAGGCTAAGGACACATGTGAGCATCACTGCTGAAGCCTGAGCTTTACAAAGCATGTATTTCACAGACTGAATTTGGGAATTCGGCCTAAATTTTCCTCCTCTGGCCTTGTCATTTTTGAGAAGGTGCTGGTTATTTCTGAGCACACACACCACGTGCTAACAGAGTCCTGAGCTAAACCAGCACCCTGGGAAAGCATTCCCTCCAGCCTCTGTGTGCCAGGACACATCACCAATGGTTGCCAGAAAAGCAGCTCTTTTAGGCCAGTAACAGATGAAAGGGTTCATAAAAACTCAGTAACTATCATCCCCCTTCCCTTAGTCTGACACTGGTGGGTCTCTGCCTGCCCTGCCTCGCTCTCCTTGCCTCCAAAGCACTGCTATTTGCTGAGCCAGGAAGAAAACCCACCCTGTTCCACATGCCCTGATCCTGTTCTTAAACAGCTCTTTGCCAAAGTCTAGCAGCTTCCACAGACCAAGGTATCTGCCCAGAAATCACATTTGATTGGAAAACTCTGAGCACGTTGCAAAAGCCTGTGCCACTGTTCCAGCCTGGCTGCACAGCATCAGGTGCCTGTGGGAATATTTGGTTTAAGGGTGGCAATTACAGCCTTTGTGAGAACCAAGTGTGGGCTGCAACTGCTTTCTAACTGGCATTAAATACATGGTCTAGTCTAAACTATTTTTGTCCTAGTCTTTAATAAGTTCCCATGTAATCCTTTATTAAGCCTCCTTGAAAGAAGGGACTGGACACCTTTTCATGTTCACTTAATTGACAATCTTTGCTGTATTTTTTTCTGTGTGTTTTTCTACTTGATACCCTTTGACTAAGATGCTGGTCAGCAGAAGAATTCTTAGGACAGTTTGCTCAGAGAGCACACTGGTGTGGAAATGTGAAGGACGTGCTCCCTCAGCAACCAGAGGACTTCAGACAAGACAAAGAAGATGGTCTTCTACGGAACAGTCATCGGTGAAAGCGAACCCTAATTTGCAATACATGAACAGAACATCCCTTTGGATAAATTACTATCTTCATTTTGAAATTTTACAACATGAAATCTTCTCTTCCAACCGACAGCCACTGCTATTTTTTTTTTTTTTGAACTGAACAAGTTCTCATTTATATTGGGAACACACAAAACACTTCCCCAGACATGTTATGTTTATTCTTCCACAGCCTTCTTCCTACTAATTTACCCAAACCTAGTAGGAGAATATGTTTCAATCACACGGCCAAGGATGTGAATAAGGCCATGTGGCTTAGGAAGATCACACCAGCAAACAACAGGGGCTTCGGGAAATAATTCTGTGCAAAACTTGGGAGTGTCAGAAAAGGGGCAGCCCTTGGGGTGGGCCGGCAGGGCGTGGGGTGACGAGGGCGAGAGCAGCTTCCCAGGAGCTGGATCCCGGTTCCAGCAGAATTCCCACGGCTCCACCGCCACCTGCCGGGCACCCTGGGCACCCTGGACACCCTGGGCACCC
>VZTH01004854.1:0-41426 GCA_013397815.1 Aleadryas rufinucha
TTTAATCAAATTGCAAGAATTGTTTTTATTTATGACACTGGCTGAGCAGGAGGGGCAGGACCAGGCCTGGTTCCCTCATTTCCCAGTCTGGAAACCCTTGGCTTAGAGAACAGTCCTCCTATAAAGTGATCTTTGCTCCTGAGCCTTCCCTGAGAGAACCCAGCAGCTCTCAGACAGGGCATCTCCAGCAGGAGCCAAGCCCTTGCTGCAAGATGTGCTCCAAGTGCCACAAAGGTTTCTGGGTGCTCACAAATCCAAAATGGAATTCACGAGCTGAAGCAGAACAACCTCCAGGGCTGTCAGAGGCACAGCCCCAGGGACAGGGGACACGGCATACTGACCTGCTGGTCAGCAAGGGTCTGGCCCACAGGGGATTTTATGTCTCAAAGCCTGACACTTTCTGTTCCCACAGCTTCCCTAAGTGCAGCCTCCTGCATGCACTGCATCGTGCAGGGATAGAAGCCTGTGCACTTCTCCTGGGTGCTCCTAGGTGCTGGGGAGAGAGGAATTTCCTTGATGGGATGTCTCCATCTGCCTCCAGCCACTGTGGCTCCCAGGCAGATAAAGTGTGTTCCCCCCAAACTAAAGTTTTTTGTGGAACAAACATGTTTTGTGATTTGTGATGGCCATAAACTAAACCACAAGGAGTTCCACCTCAACATGAGGGAGAAGTTCTTTACACTGAAGGTGTCAGAGCACTGGAAGAGCTACCCAGGGAAGGCGTGGAGTCTCCTTTGCTGGAGACATCCCACACCCACCTGTGTTACCTGCTCCTGGTGACCCTGCCTAGGCAGAGGGGTTGGACTGGATGATCCCCAGAGGTCCCTTTCAGCCCTAGGGATTCTGTGAACTGCCCAGCCCTGTTAACAACCTTCCAGCCCTATTCATTACAGCTGTGGCACCATCTCTGGTGAGCCTCTGTGCTTGTCTTGCTGCCCTAGACAAAGTTGGGAGCAATCCAAGACCCAGTTCTCATCCTGCTTTGCCAGCCTGGAAAAAGGTACCCAAAGGAGACTCTGAGCAGCCCTTTTCCCTTCACCCTCCATCACCTCTTTCCACAAGCACGTTGATGTTGGGAGACAGGACTGCATTCTGACTGTGGTCTCCAAGGCAGCCCAAATTGTATCAACATGTGCAGGACACACAGTGCTGGCAAATGTCCCCAAGCTGGAAGGTGGCAGCTGGCAGTGCACCAGGCACTGCCCCTGGGGGAAAGAGGCACCACGGACACCTGGGGGTGACCCGAGAGATCTGGGCAGTGGTTTATGAAAAAATGTGTCGCTGTGGCCACCAAGCTTCTCTGCCCACGTCCTGATTGTGGCTTAAGTTGCCTTAGATCCCTCTCCTGTTTATCCCTGTCCAATTTCCACCTTTTTCCCATGAAAACTCTGAACCTGGGGGTGCTGCCTGCTCTTTGTGGGTGGGAAGAGAGCAAATAGGAAGGAAAGCTGGTGAGCACTGGGAGAGGCAGCTGGATCATATCCCAGGGCAGCTGGGATGCGGGGACTGCCAGGATGTTGCTTCTCATTCTGCAGAAGAGGAGCAGGAAAAGGAGGCGGCACAGGCAGGAGAGGGAGGAGGAAGAAGAGCAGCAAGAAGCCCCTGTCCAAAGGCAGTACAGGCAGCTGGGGGAGAAATACACCAGCAGGAGCTCAGTGGAGTGACCCAGGCTGGTGGCACAGAGTGGCTCAGCCACCTCCCCTCCACCTGGCTGCTCACTGAGCCTCTCTGCATCCTCTGCCCATGGCTTTTGGGAAACTGCCTGACAGTTAACAGGACTCAGATATGTTTTGTCAGCTCCTCTTCAGCCATAAAAGAGAAAACTGGAAGATTATACAAGTCCCAAGGCAGCGAGGCCAGAGATTTTAGCTGTGAGAGTGCCAGAGCACAGCCACAACGGGTCTCAGGGTGACCAAAGCTGTGGATGGCAGAGCCCAGGATGAACATCTGTACACAGCAGGCTCTGAGCACAGCCCCACTGGGCTCTGGGGCTGGGGCTGCAGCTGGAGCCCAAATTGGCAGCAGTAATTAGCAAAGCTCCTGGGAGGGGAGCAGAGGGAACACGAAGAGGCACCAGAGCAAATCTGCCAGGGTTTGCAGCATGCTTCTGGGTCCTGGGGGTTCAAACTACAGGAGTGCTGTTGGCTCCTCCTCGGTAGGCTCAAGGGAACACCGGGAGGCTGGAGTTGGGATCCACATTTATCCACATGGATTCATGCCCTGTGGGAGCACACTGCTGGAACCGGGGCTCGTTAATGGGTAAGGAATGATAGAAAGAGCCTAATAAACACCCCTCACATCCTAAACACTGTGAGCTGCTGGGGCTGAGCACTTCTCATGCCATAAGAGGAACAATTATTTCCCCACAGAGGTTAAATACAATGCAGACTAAAAGCACGCAGAAAACCTGGGGTGAGTGGCAGGTTGCAAGAAAATATGAATGTATTCCACTTGTAGAATTAAATATTACCTGTGGTAACAGTAGGTTCAATAGGACATCTCTAGCGGGGTGTAGAAGTCCTGCCAGAACATGGATGGAATGAGGTTCCCCTGTTGTACAAGTTCCTGCAGCCCTGGCTAGTGAGGGAGATGTAACAGGAGGTGATGGTTCTATCTACCTCATATCCAGACAACACATTTGCATGGTGTTTGTAAGGATAAAATCCATTAGCTGGCTGAAAAAGTGACTTTTCAGTGCTCAGAGCAGCCTGGGTTTGCTCTCAGTAATACTGATGGCAAAAATGGTACTTAAGGAGAGACCAGGAGGGCTTATTCCCAATGCTTTCATCTCCATTCTTCTCTTTAATTAAGTTCATTTAATTAATTTAATTACAATAAAAACCAGACTCTGTTACACCTACGTAAATCCTACAAGGTCCACCCTCTTAAACAACCTCCTTCAAGAAATTAGTTGAGTAAAATATACTGAAAACCATTATTACATCCCGAATCCAGTTTATCAAATAAAATCTCTACTATATCTTTGAATCAGCTTCCTGTCCCTGAAAGTCAACCTTTTCCTACAAAAAATTGGGCCTGATGTTTTGAGCTGTTAAGGATATGAAAACCCAAGGAAAAACTCAGTTGCTCAGCAGTATGGAAAATCTAACTCATTAAAACACTTTTCTCCCTATTCCTAAAAGGAAAAGAAAAAAAATAATCCAAGATATTTGGGAACAATATAATTCTTCAATATAAACTGTGAATCACACTTCAGAAAGAAACCAGAAAGGAGAGGAGCAGAATGTTATTTAGATTTCTGTCATGTGTCATTTTTCTCTTGCTATTAAATTCAAAGGAAAACAAAGTCCACTATAATCAAGAGCAATTGTTATGGTAGGAACATTTATAAGGTACAATGAATATAAATGGACCACTTTTCCTGCAACAGAATGCATGGAAAATCCTGTTAAAAACAATTACTTAGAGTGTCTGGCAATAAACCCAGCACTGAGGACCCCTTGAACCCAGAGCTCCTGGTGTCCTGCCACCAATTGTGCAATCAGGAGTTAAGAGGATCTTTAGGCAAGGCTGCCATTAAAATCACTTCCCAAAGTGTCAGGAGCAGGATTGATGCCTTTGGGAGGAGCAGCAAGGCTCAGATGAATGGGCTGTCTGCTCTCTGCAGCTGGAGCCACGCTGGGAGCTCAGCCCTCCCTGCAGGGGAGAGGTTTGGGCTCCTCACCTTGGGCGTCTGATGGCAGGGACAGAGGAGGACACCCTCAGGGAAGGGGGATTCAGGATCACACTGACCCTTGGACTGAATGACTCAACTCTTGTTCAAACCGCATTTTCACCAAGACCATTGGTTCTCCCTTCAGACTTAAAACAGCTGGTGATGGCGTGGGGTTGAGATGTTTTGGGCACTCAAGCCCAAAGAGAAAGGGCTGGATCAGTCTCCTGAGGATCTTCTCAGAGCTGACACCTCATGTGCCAAGGAGAAGTGACAGACCGGGATGAAAGGAACAGTTCTTGGACGCCTCATTGCTCCCATTGGCACTCTTTGGGCTGTGTAGGGAGCGGGGTGAGTGAGCTCAGAGCATCCCTGCACCTGCGGTGGCTGCAGGTGTCCTGGGCATGGTCTGCTCTGCCTCCTGCCCCTTGGATCCCAACCCAGCTCTTTCCAGCTCTTTCTGCTCACAGCAAGGAGATTTTTAGTCCCAAATCTGTAATGAGTTCCTGGGAAGGCACAGATTCAAGCCAAGCTGGCTGAGCCAAGGGAGGCTGAATGCTGACAGCCAGGCCTTGGACTCTGGGGACTCTCCAAAAGCCAGGGCCTGAGCAGCTGTGAAATGGGGATTGGGAAGCAGCACTGGAGCAGCCTGTCTCTGCCTCTGCTTCCCTGAGCTGTCAGCACCCAGCAGTGCCACCAGAGCCATTGTTTGAGCTGGGCTGAGGCAACAAAAACACAGTAAGGACAATCTCCTCTCCATTCCCCAAATCACTGGCTATCACCACGTTGACTTAATTAATTGTTAACATCTCTGTAATTAAGCAGTAACAGAAATTATTCCCTCTCGGTGCTGATGAAGATAATGAACAACAATCATGGCTGCTTTGTTTCCCAGCACTAATCTGTTTTGAAATATACATTGATTTTATTTTGATTAGGACTAAACCCACTTTCCACGCCGCAAAAAACCCTCTCTGATTTGAGTAGATTGCTGTTGGCATTTACATTATGATAATCAGCTCAGAATCAGCTGCTCTCTTCCTGGGTGTCATTTGCTTACTTCTTAGTCCACTGTAATTTGGAGGTTGTACTTGGGAATATTTAATTACGGCTTCCTTTCTGCTTTGCTCAGTGATCCACGTGTTCTCCATCACTGTTGTTATCCATGAAATGCTCCATAACTCTGCAAGCTCACCCAGGCTCGTTCTCCTGGTGCTCTAACAGTCCTCCAGACTTGCTGGGCTGCCTTCCTCAAGCCAAGCCCAGCTTCAAGGCCCTGGCAAGAATGAGAATTTGTGAAAACTCCAAAGAAAACCAAAAATTATGTTTTGCTTTTGCACTGAAAGCCTGTTTCCTGTTATTTTCCTGATTTATTTGGAAAATCTCAGGAGTTAGAACCTGGTACCAAACTGCCTCAAAAATATATTCTAACTATTTCAATTGTGCTCCTGCCTGTGTCCCAGCCTTTCTGTCTGCTCTGTGCTCATTCCGGTGTCACTGAAGTGGGGGCCTGGGTTTGGATCTGGTTCAAGATCCCAGCTCAGACACCAACGTTACAGTTAAAATCCCTGGACTCAAGTATTTCACTACAAACATCTGAATTCTTCCTGCTGCTTTTAGGGCAGAGTGTGTATCTGGCAACAATGAGATATTTTTTAATCTCAGGGTTGAATTCTTCATTTAAATTACTCACAGCATTCAATTCTGGCATTTTCTAAATGGAACTTTTTCCTACTTGAAAATGATTCTGGTTTTTTAGTCAATGTTTGTTTTTATTTATTTTCTTTTTAAGAGGAAAAACACATCCCTTTCAACAATTCTGTTTTTGTATTTTCAATTTCAAATCATCGTAAAAGACATGATTTTCTTTTGAACTGGAAGACAACTTTTGTCCAGAGCAGCACCCCAGCAACCAAATTTTTTTGGCCCGGTAAGTTTCACTAACTTTTTTTTAATGTTTGTTTTTTTTATGTAGGAAAACATTTCAAAATTTCTTTGCTGTGAAACTTCTCCCATCATTCTAAGCCAAGCTATCCAAGGAGAAGTTTATTTCTGATGTTTAAAAATATTTTAAGTTCTCCAATATCCTGGGGATGCTGCTGGCCTCAGCCTGGGAGGATGGATGCACAACCTCCCGCTGCCTGGTTTTGTGGGCTGAGGAAAGTGTGAGGAAGTTTGGTCTTGATGACCTTGGAGGTTTTTTCCAACATTAAGGATTCTGTGATCCCTCCTCATAGCCTCTTCCCTTCTTTTGCTGACCTCTCCTCCTTCCCTTCTGAGGTTCTGCTCAGCCCTCCCCAAGACTACAGGGAGGTGGGGAAGTGATGGGGGGGTGTCCTGGAGGGATCCTGAGTGCAGGTGCTTGGGGTGATGCAGGACAGAGAATTTTCCTTGGAAACAGAAGGACTGGAGCTGCCACAGCTATTTCAGATTTCTCCAGACTGAGCTGGGGCCTAAGATAAGCAAAGTCCACCAGCACTGCTAGGGCAGCCCTTTCCACCAGAGGAGGCGTGAGCCAGGGACTCATGGACATGGCAGTTCAGGAGGAATTCCTTCACTGAAAGGCTGGTCAGGCATTGGCAGGGGCTGCCCAGGGAGGTGGTGGAGTTCCATCCCTGGAGGTGTCCAAGCAAGGCCTTGGACGTGGCACTCAGTGCTTTGTGCTGGGGACAAGGTAGGCATTGGTCACAGGTTGGACTCAGTGACCTTGGAGGGCTTTTCCAACCTCAGTGATCGTGGGATTCTGTGATTGTGTACCCCCAAAACCAGGAAGCATAAGAATTGCCTTAAAAATTAGTTGCAAAAATAATTTGATCAAGCCATGAGTCTGTGCTGGCAGCTTAGACTGGTTCCTGCAGGGATCAAGAGCTGACTCCTCTCTTTCAGGAATGGTCTTCTGGAATATTTTGGTGTGTGAGAATGGAGCACATCACCTGATCACAGAATCCCAGAATCACTGAGACCTCCAAGGGCAGTGAGTCCAAGCTGTGACCGATACCCACCTTGTCACCAGCCCAAAGCACTGAGTGCCACATCCAGTTGTTCCGTAGACACCTCCAGGGATGGAGACACCAAACCTCCCTGGGCAGCCCCTTCCAATGTTTAGCAACGCTTTCTGTGAAGGAATTCTTCCTGATGTCCAACCTGGACCTCCCCTGGGGCAGCTTGAGACCGTGTCCCCTCCTCCTGTCACTGTGTCCCCTTGTCCTGTCACCAGTCTGCAGCTGGATCCTGTCAGCTGCTCATTAGCATGGACATGGATGGGAAATAAGTTGGGTTTTTTCCTTAACAACAGCGACCATTTCATCACCCAACAGCCACCCTGGTACATTCAAGAGAGATTTGGAACCAAAATGGCACCATAATTGTCATTGTTCAGATCTGGCACCACAGACACGGCACAGCAGGATCACACATCCAGCCCGGGGAATGACATCCTGCTTCCTTTCCAGCACATACTCAGGGGAAGAACAGGTTGCACCCCCTTCCAGGTGCCCGCTCTGTCACAAGAAGAGGGGGTTAAACACTGATCAAAGGGAACAGCAGAGGGATGGGGTGGCCATGCAGGCAAACCCCAGTTCTGTAATTGGAATCATTCATGGCCCAGGGCAAACAGAAACAAGATAATGCAGAGCAAGGGGCGGCACAGAGGAAAAGAGGCTTTGAAAAATGCAAAGCCAACCTGCAAACATGCAGGGAAATCTGAACCTTTCACTTCAAAGCGTCTAAAGTCAGTGTTAAAAGGCTGTTTCTGAAAGGTTTCCATTCTGCTGCCTCTTGTGCACAATTTTTGTTTAACTCAAACTCCCTCTCAGAAACAATTTTTTTATTTCATGCTTGAGCTCTGCTGCTGGTTCTGGGAGAAGAGGTGCTGTGTGTGCGAACAGAGGATACCAAGAGTTGTAAAGACTCGTGGAATAAAAGAATGTTTAGGTTGGCAGAGGCCCTTAAGGTCTTGGAGTCCAGCCATTAACTCAGGAAGGCAAGGCAGGGGAGGGGTAGGGAATTCAAACCAAGGGAGGGGTAGGCAAGGCAAGGCAAGGAAAGGGAGGGGTAGGGAAGGCAAGGGAGGGGGCTGAAAGGCTGCCTTGTCTTCCCTTACCTTGTGTACCCCTCCTTTCCTGCCAAACCCATCACTAAACCATGTCTCTAAGCATCACAGCCACACTGCTTTTAGATCCCTTCAGGGTCCCACTGCCCTGGACAGCCTCTGCCAGTGTTTGATTACCCTATTCAGTAAGAAATTTTCCCTAATATCCAACCTGAACCTCCCCTGGCACAGCTTGAAGCTGTTCCCTTTCCTCCTGTCCCTGTTCCTTGGGGGCAGAGCCCGACCCCCCCCGGCTGCCCCCTCCTGTCAGGGAATTGTGCAGAGCCACAAGGTCCCCCCTGAGCCTCCTTTTCTCCAGGCTGAGCCCCTTTCCCAGCTCCCTCAGCCACTCCTGGTGCTCCAGCCCCTTCTCGAGATCTGTTCCCATCCCTGGGCACACTCCAGCCCCAGGACTGGAGGTGTCCCAGCAGTGCCAGCACAGGGGACAGTCACTGCCCTGGTCCTGCTGCCACACTGTGCCTGACACAATCCAGGATCGGTCTCTTGCCCACCTGAGCACACTTGGGCTCATGTCCCCCCACTGTCAGCAGCACCTCCAGGGCCTTTTCCAGCTCTCCAGATGCTCTGCCCCAATCCTGGAGCATTCCATGGTGTTGTTGTGACCCAGCCCTTGGCCTTGTTGAACCTCATCCACTTGAGCTCAACCCATGATCCAGCCTGTCCTGATCCCCCTCCAGAACCTTCCTGCCCTCCAGCAAATCAACTTTCCCACCCAGCTCACTGTCTCCTGCAAAGTGACTGAAGGTGCCCTCAATCCCCTTGTCCCCATTGTCAATAAAGACATTAAGCAGGGCTGTCCCCAGAGCTGAGCCCTGGGGACACCCCTGGTGACCAGCACCCCAACTGGATTTAACTCCATAGAGGATCTTTAACCTCCAAGACTGTGGATTTAGCTTTGATTTCTTATGGCCAAGCCAAACCTGAAAGTCTGGACATTTCAAATTAACACTTCTTTGGCCACTCCATGGCCAGTCCATATGAAGGCTTTAAGTGAAAAAGTAAAGAAAATCTGAGTCATGGTCACAAGGGCACTTCCCAAGCACTTGGGGGAACAGTGTTTTGCATTCACCAGGCTCTTCCCATGAGCTGCAGGAAGGATAATCCTGCAAAGCCCTCATGCACCACTGCTCCCAGGGCAGCCTCTGCTCCCACACAAACCCATGGCTCTGAAATCCCATCCCAATCTCCCAGCAGATGGGGCTGGCATGGGGGCTCTGGCCAAGGACAGGCACATCCCCAGCTGCTGCGTGGCCAGGGAAGGGCCGGCTCCATGTCCTCTGCTTGTCAGCATTAATCAAGCATTAAAGCAAAGGACAAGCAGATTTTGCTGATTTAATGGATAATTCCAGCTTGTTTGGTCCATCTAATTCAAACTACTAGAACTGAATCTGAAGTGACTACTGCCTGTCCCTGCTTATCTTTGTCAATAGCTTTAGACACAGGTCAATGCAGGTAATCAGTTTTCAAGGGACTCATAAAAACAGCAGGAGTTTCTATTTAAATATACTTTTTTTTTTTAAAATTTGTAAATGCTCTCTTTCCCTCATTATTGCCATTAAGTTTGGGGATTTTGTTTAGATTTTTTTCCCTGCAAAATTAAATATTTTCCTTTTTTTAATTATGAAAATAATTTCTTCCATCTCCTTGCTGAACCTCTACTGACATATACATGAATTATGGCTTGCTAAGGCACTTTTCTTCCTGAAATACTTTGTAAAGGAAGGGAATGAGCTTTGTGAATATTGATTGGGCCTGAGACAACCTTGTGAAGTGATCCTGATTAACATGGTCATGGTTTGAGGAGGAAAACATGATGGGCAAAAGATTCCAACACAATCCAAGGAATATTTTTATATGAGAAATGTTGCACACTCCTTCTTTGCTGCACACTCCTTTTTTCCTGCTTGCACAAACATAAAAGTCCAGGTGCAAGCTACAGGGAATTTCTAGACAGAGACAAGCTGCTTAGATGATCAAATAAAAGATGTTTAAACCTCATCAATCTTTCACGAAGCAGAAGGGAAATTTGATTGTCTCTGACAAATAAATGACCTTTGGCAGTTGTGCACAAAGGTGAAGCAGATCCCAGGGTAACAACACAGGCAGCAAGGGCAGTGGTGGAGGTTCAGATTTTATAGTGGACTCTTTATATGATGAAGTCCGTCCAATAAAAAAACCTGCCGACATCCTGTGGCTCTGTGTGTAGCAAATTTAGTAGCAGCTGCTCAGAGACATCACAACTTTCCCTGTAGAAACCCCAAAGCAGGAACTTCAGCTCCTAAATATCTCACTTGGGCAGGAAGAGAAGTCAAGCAAAGGGCCAGCAGGTCCTTTTATCCCTCGTGGGAAACGTTGTCCTTCACAGCCTCCCCTGGGAGCACAGCTCTGGGGACAGCAGAGCATGTTCTGCTCTCTCAGGTGGGTCATGGATAATGACAGCAGGCTCTGGACTGCAGGCCAAGTCTCTTGGGAATGCTTTTGAACTCGCAGGTGAAGATTAGGAAGCAAGATGGGGACAGGTACAGCTGCTGGAGCTGGGGCTTTTGGACTTGTGAGAAATCAGCTCTGCTGCTGCTCCTCAGCTCCTCTGAGTTCAGCAGCTGCATTTATCTTGAAGGACAGATCACATGGATATTCCATGTATTGGAAATATAAGGATGATTTAAGAGCTCCACAGGCTGATGAGACATCTTCTCCGGGCTGGTGAGTTAGGGCTTGTTTCTCTTCATCAGTTTGATTGGTCTCAAGGTCACCTCAAAGCCCAGTCCTGCAAAACTCTGGGCCTGGCTCCAGGCTGTTGCCTCCAGGTAACTGCAGCCTTCCTAGTAAAGGGACCAGCTCTTTCCCATTCCTGTGCCATCTCCATGCCACTCTGCCATGGGCTGGGGCACACTAGGACAAGGAAGCACTGGAAGTTCTTCAGCAGCTCCCACCTTGTACTGGGGTTGTGGATACCAGCCTGTAGCAGAGAGTCCGGGGATGCATCCAGAGCAAGGCTTCCCAAAGGTTCCTGGGATAGGATTTAATGTGCACTTAATTGGAATATCTTTCATGCAAGGAACAACTCCAACAAACAGAAAGTACTGAGAGAAACACAGAGATGCCCCCCAAAATGTCAATGTTCTTATTTACCTGTGTCTTGGTGAACTTCATTGTGTGGTACCCACAGCACAAGCTGGGGAAGTATTGGAAGAATTGACCATTATTTTTAAGGATTCGCTGTGTAAGGCACTGGAGAACTTGAAAGACAGGAGACATTTTTAAATGCCAACCTTTGAAATGTTAAATAAGAAGACAGGGAGTCAGGAGCTTCCCTTTCAAACCTATAAAACTTCAGTTTTCAGAAAACACTGAAGTGGATAATCAAATAGTCTATCTGTGAGCTCACAGAGGAGTATAAGGGGATGAGTAACAGTCTGTATGGATTTGTCAAGAACAAATATGTCAAACCAATCTAATTTTCCTTTATGACAGTGCAAAAAGCCTTCTGGATAGAGAAGAAACAGACCATGTCATAGATCTTGATTTTAGTCAGGCTTTTGACACTGTCTCCTCTGATACTTCCATGAGTTAGAAAAATACCGTCTAAGTGAACATATTATTGGGTAGCTGCAAAACTGGTTAGAAAATTATAGATGGAGCAATCATTGACAGATTACTGTCAAAATACGATGCTTGCAGTATGGTCTGAGCTTTCAGCACTTTCAGTAATGGTCCCGATGATGGAATGGAGAAAACACTTCTCAAGCTGGCTGACACCTCCACATGGAAAGGACTGCCAGGATTTGGGATGAGTAGACTCACAAATGAACTGCATAGATTCAGAGCTGAGTTGGAGAAGATTTGAAAAAAAAGAAATGCTGCTTGGTGGGCCTAAGTCCACCTGGAAAGGAATGGTCAGCTGTAAGAGCTCCAGATGGGAACAACTGGCTGATGAGCAGATCTGAAGAGAAGTGAGATTATTGTGGATCAGGTGCTCAGCAGGAGAAGGCAAAGCCTCACACCACACAAACTGTGATTTGTGAGCCATGTCAGCTTATCTCGTATGCTTTGGACATCAGCTTATCTCATGTGCTTTGGACAGATATGGTTAATGCTCAGCCAGTCTTCGTGTCCCTACAAAAACACTGTGTTCTCTAAAATGATTTATCCTCAACTTAGCAGTGGCATATTTAGCTTTAAACATATTGGGCTTGGAAGGCAAGGCAAGACTGAAATCGTGGTGTGACTGTGGAGCAAACTGTCCAACTCTCCCATTTGTTGGGGTTTTTTCGTTACCCACTTGTCTTCCTCAACACGTTGCTCATGAGAGTGCAGCGGTGGGATCAACTTGGGGAACCAAGCAGGCTCCTGGTAAAACCTCATCAGCTGAAAACTTGGCTTTGCTGGTTGATTAAAGAAACAAAAGCAGTGTTGGAGGACAAGGTCCACTTTTGCTTTCTTTTCAAGTAATGGCTTTCCTTCTCCCCACTCTACAGCGGGATGTGAGTCCTTGCTGCCTGCTCCTGCCTTTCCAAAGGAAGCCATGCAGAGCCTTTCCATGGGAAATGCCCAGACAAACCCTTTGCAGCTCCCCAGGCCTCTGCATGTGAGCACAGAAATCCAGGGAGCGCTCAGAGCCCTCCCTATCCCTCTCGCTCCCTTTTTTTCTGGAGAAAATCTGATTAAATCTGTGCCGGAGAGAAGCAGATGGCAGTTTTGACGTGAGGTGAAGACAGCTTAATCTCCATCTGTGCTGACATTTTCACATGCCTCCCTGCAAACGCTGGCCCCTGATAAGCTCTAATGCAGAGCTGGGGGGTCTCGGTGCCCTTTGCCGGAGGATTTTCCAGGCAGGATGTTAGGAGCTGGCAGACACCGGCCGCGGGCTGTGGCCCTTGCAGGAGACACTGATCATTACCCAGCGGCTCGGTGATTGGGCTATCGACCTAATTAACACCCTGAGCACCTCGGCAGTGCTGAGCTCAGGCTTTCGGGAACCGTCTGCCGCAGCCCTGCCCTGCCGGCTCCGTGCTCTAGAGAGGCAATTAGGGAAGCTGCCGAGCGAGGTCAGGCAAAAGCGAGGCACAAAGGCAGTGCATCTTCTGAAGGGGAGCTAATTACAGAGGGTAATTCCAGTATCCTGAACACCGAGCACTCCTGTAAGTCAAAAGACTCTGGCAATTAAGGCATTGATGCCTTTTGTGCTCGGTTTCTACGTAAACACACGGAATTTTAGTGTTGGAGGCTCGAGTGTATCTGCCAGGGCACTTCCATAGTGGAGTATGCCAGGCCACCTTTGCCCAGATCCAGGCAGCCTTTGGAGTGGCTATGGAGGGCAAGCCCAGGGAATGTGGTCCTTGCTGGGAGCACTTGGGACTGGGAGCCCTGTGGCATCACTTGTTCACCCGCTGGGATGGGAACTGCTCCATCCAACCCCCTCCATCGCCTGGGACAAGTAGGCACTGCTAAACCGTGTTCTGCACAGCTCCGTGGAAATGGCAAATCCCTTAAAGGTGAAACACTGCAAAAACAGATGGCCCTGCAGCAGGGCACTGGCCAGAGCACTCGGAAATGTGTTTTCCATGGGTTTCCCTGACAGAAGCTGAGGCACAGCCCCACGTGCTCTGTGCCAGCTTCCAACGGGGCCCACAGCACCCAGCAGAAGAGGTGAAGCGCTCAGCTGGGGAAGGCAGGAGCATCTCAAATCCAAATGCTTGTTGGACAGTGTGAGGAGACACTAAAAAGGCTTAGCAGTAGGACTGGGGATTCAGTGCTCCAACACAAGCAACTGGAAAACACTTCTTCTTAAATGGAGCAACCAAACAACACAGAACAATGGGAAAGGTGGGGTGTAATTGAAGCCAGCTCCTGATGTGAAGGAAGAAAGGAAAGCAGGATAATGTTATGGCCCAGCTGCAGTATCAAGGCTCCCATTAATATCAACAGTACAGCACATTTTTTGCAAAGAAGGAATCAAAGCCCTGGGTATAGGGCACACCAGAAGAAGGGGAGAAGAGAGTGGTCCAGTGGAGAGCCCAGAGCTGATGTGTCAGCATGAGTCAGGAAGGCTGTTCCTGCTGACTGCCACCCTGGGATCCATCCCAAGGCTGCAAGAATGGAAGAGAAATCAGAGCTACAAATTCCTTCTGAAGACCTGAACTGCCCGAGGAGATTAGACCAGGGTTTGGCTGCACATTCAGGACAGATTTGTGAGCAGGCTCCAGGCCAGGTTTCTGGGGTCCCAGCAGGACACAGGGCAAGCTTCTGGGGCACGGCCAGGCATCAGCTCAGCACTGCAGCCACAGCTTTGGGTTCTGAGCAACACCAGGACTTCTCATCTTGTCTGCCCTTGGTAGGCACCCAGCGTGCTCAACTCTTGTCAGGAGGTGGCTGAGCACAAGGAGGGGATGTTCACTGCAGCCCCAGCTTCACTGTGTGTCCTCCCCACCCATCCACAAGCTCTCCCCTCCCTATCCCTGTGGGAATGTCACCAAGCAACCAGGCAGCAGCACCATCCAGTGCACGTTGTGGCTCCTGCTACAAGTCCTGTGTGTTCAGGACACTCTGTTGATAACACATGAGTGCAGGGCCCAGAGAGCTGCAGAGCAAACCCAGGCCAGGAAGCCACTTGGGGCAGCATCTCCTGAGAGCAAACACCTTATCAGAAGATTTTGTAGGTGTGTAAAATAACCCAATCTGCACAGACAGGTTTAGTATGCCTCCTATGGTTGTCTGACACCCCGATGAGCTACTGCCCAGGGACCTTTCTTGGGCAAGCACAGTGATTTATGGTGCAATTGTGCTGTTAAGTATTTTCCAAGGAGGGGGTTGTGGCTTTAAGGCAGTGCAGGAATTACTCATTTCTCAACTTCACAGAGCATCCTTAAAATGCTACTTGTGCCATCTTGTGTTTTCCCTGCTCTAAATCAGTTTAAGTGTTTTGTTCTCTCTGCCACCTATTTTTATGATCTCTCCCCTACCTGAACATACACACAGCCCCATATACACTGCATTTCTAGGCAGGCAAACAATCTTTCATGCTTTAGGAAGGCCAGCTCAATCTAACACATTCGGGCTTCTGACTCTCTGTGACATGACACATCAGCCAGGCAAAGATGAAGTTTTGATGTTCACACCTTGAATGTTCTTCTGGTTATAACACTCAATACCAGACAAATATGAGGTTTTTGTGCAGGTATCACAGCCTCAGAGGTGCCACTGCCCTGAGAAAAGGTGTCTGCCTCGGAGGTTTGAAGGCAATTGAGAGCTTACAGTGAGGTCCTGCCTCTAAAAATGTGAGCAGTGCACTGTTCTGCTGGTAACCTCAAATCATTGCTCAGGAAACCTGGGACTGTCTCATTTGTTTAAAATCCTTAGTCGGGGTGAATTTAGAAAGCCCAGGCTAGAAGCAAATTGTCTGGTAATGCCGCCGGATCGTGGCTATGATGAGATAGCCANGGGAATTGAGCAATAATGCATTCATGGCTCTGGTTCAAAGTTTATCCATACATAACTTTTTCCAGCAAATCCTTCTAGATTTAACCAAGTTGATCAAAGTATCAGAGAGCACCTCCTGTTCTCCTTTAACCACATTATTTGGCATTGCCAAGGAGCCAGGATGACCCCTGCCCATCCTACAGGGCAGAGAGCTTCCCAGGAGGTGCCTCTGCTCTGTGCAGCCTGGCTGGTGCCCAGCGTCACCTCAGATCCTCCTGGCTCCCTGCTCGGTGAGTGACATGTCAGAATCTGGAGAACAATGTGTGGCAGCTGAAAATAGCCATGCTCTGCAGGACTCCTCAGGTGCCAGCCCACTAGTGATCATGGGTTTTGGGAGGGTTGGACAGACAGCTGATGGCTGAGCTCTTGCAAACAGCGCCTGAGCTGATCACAAGGAGTCAAACTTGTGGAGTTGTTCTTCAGCAGTTACTCAGCCTTGTCTCTGTTTTCATTTGTGTTGATATAATCACAGGGTCACAGCATGCTCTAGGTTGGAAGGGACCTTAAATCTCATCTCATTCCACTCCCTGCCATGGGCAGGGACACCTTCCACTAGACCAGATTGCTCCAACCCCATCCAACCTGGCCTTGTATGAACAAAGCTCCTGAGAAAATGGGAGCGATACTACAAATCCTGACATTTAACTGGAACATTTTACTGAAATGTGGTTTCTATAAGCAGACAATCCAGTCTGTGAGTCTGAGGAGCTTTGCAATTAGTCTACTAATGACAGCAGGTTATTTCTTTCATTTTTATGCATTTTTATTCAGTTCAAGCTGAAAATTGGGCCAGTGCTGAGCAAGAGGAGCAGCCCTTTCCTGTTGCACAGTTTCCTGGTCTCACAAGGGGCTGTGACAGCAGTTTGCTCTGAGTATGGACCTTTCTCATTTCAGCGTTAACATTCCCTGTTATCTTGCTTGAAATAAATAAGGTAAGATCAAAACCAGAAAATGAAGATGCAGCAATCAGATAAGGCTGTTTACACCTCAGGCTCAGTGGCCTGAATTTAGCATAGGTTTGTAGCAAGTTGCCAACTTCCTCACTACTCCTCTGATTCCTGATTATTATATTTTTCCATAATGCTCCAGCACCCCTTGCTCGCAGGCATCGCTTTGAACTCCAGCTACTGCCTTGTAAATGAGACTCCAGACTGGGAAGAAAAGCTTGAAAACAATGACCCAAGGCACCTCAAAGCTGAAGAAAGCAAGGAGAGGAAACAGAGATGGGATTGCTGGGGCTGTGCTTTTAACTCTCACCACTTCCCACCCCATTTCGTTGTCTGGGGCACCCAGTGCTCCCTGACCAACATCCAGGGACATCCTGGCACAGGAGCCACCACTGCAGCCAGGACTGGTCCCTCCTCGGATGATGCAGCTGGGCTAAGGCTCACACAATAACTAAGGTTGGAAAAGGCCTCCAGGATCATCAAGTCCAACTTTCAACCAAACACCAGCATTCCCACTAAACCAGATTGCAAAATGCTACATCCACATGCCTTTCAGATCCCTCCAGGGATGAAGACTCCATCACCTCCCTGGGCAGCTGTGCCAATGCTTAACTGCTCTTACAGTGATGAAATTTTCCCTAATATCCAACCTGAACCTCCCCTGGTTCAACTTGTGGCCATTTCCTCTTGTTCTGTTCCTGTTCCCTGGGAGCAGAGCCCGACCGCCCCCATCTGCCCCCTCCTGTCAGGGAGTTGTGCAGAGCCACAAGGTCCCCTCTGAGCCTCCTTTTCTCCAGGCTGAACCCCTTTCCCCGCTCCCTCAGCCTCTCCTGCTACTCCAGCCCCTTCCTCAGCTCTGTTCCCACCCATGGACAGAAGTGCTCCAGGGAGAGCTTTGCATCTCCCACTGCCCCTGCCTCCCTTGGCAAACCTGCCCTGCTTCTTTTCCCACCTGAAAAACTGCACCAGACCGCTTAATGCCAGCACTCCCTTCAAAGAGAAATAAAAACTGGGAAAAGCCATTCCAAAGTAGCTGTTTCCAGCCTCTTTGGCAGGTTCTTTGAAGGCAGACTGCAGAAGGTTAGTGAGTCCTGGCACGTGTGAGCCCCTGCTCCGGGGATCCTGCCTCATGCCGGGATAATGAGAAGTGCCTGGGGTCATCTGGAAAGGCAAACCTGGCCGTGTGATCCTGCACCTGGATGCCAGCAAGGATTTCTCTGCGGGCAGTGCAGAGAGGAGGGAGCAGCCTGGGAAGTCACTATCTGATATTTCTCATGCCTCAAAACTCTTTTTGTTCCATAAATTAGGCTCTTGCTGAGGAAAAAGAAGGAGATGTTTTATAGTTCTGAAGCCTCTGTCACTCAGAGTGATTGCCAGGGAGCCAACACGTCTTTGAGAGGTGTCTGCAGCAATGAACAATGGGGCTGGGAGAGAGGACAGCTGGAAGGGCCAGTAAATGTGTCACTGTCACCTCCTCATGGTCCCGTGCACGGGAAGGTGCTGGCACTGAGTCCTGGATGATGGGGAGCCTTGGAGGCCAGGGCAAGCTCCCGGGATCTGCCTCAAGCTGTGTGCCCAAGCCCCTCTGTAGCTGCTCAGGAATCAGGGGAAGCTGGAGCAGGTTTGGGGTACAGGGGGATCCCAGGACACTCTGGGTAATTAATCTCTCCCTGGGTCTGTGCCCTGGGGGTGAGGGGGTCAGGATGCCATGGATCATGCCAAGGATAATGACCAGGATGATGCCAGGGATGGCTCCAGGAAGGCAGGTGTGCCCCCATTTCTCTAATCGTGCAGCTTAGTAAACATGATTTATTTTACATTTTCAAGGATATTGCAATGGAAATACCTGGCGAAGGTCCTGCTTGCTGCATCCCAGGTGGTGCTGCTCCAGGAGAACACAGCAGGCCTGGTTCACAGCGGGAAATGAGGGAAAGGCAGCCTAGGCATGAACTGGAATTAGGCTGGGCCAGTTTCATTCTGCAACCCAGCATATGCAGAGCAGAGCGCTGTCCCACCACAGCCACGGGTGCATGAGGGATGCTCTCATCCATCACTGGCTCTTCCCAAGCCTGGTGAGCTGACAGAGAGGCCAGCTGGGCTGCTCTGGGAGCGCTCTGCCTGCAGCAGTGCCTGGCTCCTCACTGTCAGGAGCTGTTTCCATGTGCCCTGCACAGCCCCAGCGCTTTGGCAGCCGAGGCCAGACGAGTGCTGCAGGCTGGGAGCTCCAGGAGCAGCAGCAGCAGCACAGGGACAGTGGTGCCACTTCACAGCAAGCAGGGGAGGAGGGGAGAGCACAAACCCCCCTCCAGGTGTTGGCACAGCTGGAGGTCTAAAGGCAGGTTGGCTCTTGGCCCTCTCCCCTCAGACACATCAGGCTGTGGCTCCATCCAGGTCTGTCTGCTGCAAAGATCCAATGGCAGTAGGTAAGTAGGAGTTTTGCCGGCCTCTCTCCACACTTTTTCAGACCCTCTGCCCAGCACATGGAGGAGGGCAGCCCTGCCCTGTCTGACCACAGGAAACCACGATCCCAGTGCTGCTGTGGGCATTGCACAGGGATGGATCCCACTTACCAGGACTGCAGCTCACAGAATTCCAGAATGGTTTAGGTTGGAAGGGAATTTAGAGCTCATCTTGTTCCAATCCCCTGCCATGGGCAGGGACACCTTCCACTAGATCAGGTTGCTCAAAACCTCATCCAACAAAGATGTTTCTCTTCAATGGTGCTGGTTTGTGCCTTCCAACAGGCAAATATTTATTGGCTGATTTTGTTTCTGAACCTGGTGGACACAGGAGATTGCAATAAATGCATCACAGGAAATGGGATCCCCTGGAGGCAAAGGCTGGAACCTAAAGCACACTGAGGGTGGAGCAGGGACATTTTAGCCAGGGCCAGATCCAGAACACTCTTTGCAAGCACAGGACAGTGGTTCCACTCTCGGACTCTTTGGGGTGTATTTCTTCCCCCCCAGCCGCATACCCTGGCTGGGGCAGGTCTTGCATCACTGTGTATATGAAGATGAGACACAAGGGCCATGGAACGAAGCTCCATCCTTCTTGGATGCAGTCTCAGAGGTCAGTGGTCACTATGGGAACAAGACCACACCCAGGGCAGGCTGTCCCTCAGCACATCCTCTCCCAGTCTCCAGTGATTTTCCCCTCAGGCACCTCCTCACCCACAAGGATGAGTTTCATTTCCATAAATTCAGTCCACAGTTTTGGACAGTGATACTTTTACACCTGTTTCAGAGTGCCCCAAATGCTTTTAGTGTGGTGTGGTGCCAGTGTGGGGAATGAAAACTCATTTCCAGCTGAGCCCCCAGGGCTGATCCATGGCATTGGCTCCCACTGGGATATTGCCCAAGAAGGAAATTCAAACAAGCATTGGAGGAAATAAAGATTCCTTCTTCATTACCTTTATTGAAATACATTTATGCTAAAGCTGCACTGTGTGAACCTGCTTTGAATGTTGCAAGGGAGAGACAAATCTGGGCATTAAGCACCCCCTGCAAAGGATAATTGAAATCAATGGAGTTGTTGTCTCCCTCTGACACCAGTGCAGATGCAAAGGGATGCTGCTGAGATCCTGCTAGTAAGTTGGAGCATTCTGGGAGCAGGTGTGGCTCGCAGATATTCCCTCTGCCCCAGGGACTTTCAGTCAAGGCATCAGGAGCTGGAGCATCAAGACAAGGCCAAAAAAATTAAAAGTTTTTAAAATGTAAAGAATCATCCCCCAGTTCAAAAGCCTCAATGTGTTCTTAATACACTCTGCAGAAATCCACCCTCTCACTGCAGTCACAGGGAGTGAAATATCACTCAGCTGCTCCTTTGTATCCTTTATTTTTTTATGTGTTTTCACTCCTTTTCCTCCAAATTCCTGTGATTTCCAGACCTTGTTGAACACTGACAATGTCTCTTTATTATTCCAGCCTGCTGTCAGTCAGACTTCAAATCCAGTGCCTACAGCTCCCTGCTTCTGTGCTCCCTCTGTGCCCACAAAGCTGAAATGTAGCAACGTGTTTTTTTAAGACTCATCTTCATTTTGCTGATCCTCTCCCCTAAAAAATCCCTTCCTCTCCCGAAGTCTCTGCAGTGGATCTTTACCTTCCAGCTCTCCCAGTGCAGGAGGAGGAGCAGATTGTGTTCCTGACTACAGGCTGCCCCAGATGAGATGTTCTTTATCCCTTCAGGGTGAGACAGGCAGAGCAGGGTATTCCAGGAAGGGGTTTGAGAAGAAAATGTTTTCAGCAGTTCCTGGGAAGAAAAGAGAAGATGAGGAGGTCCAGGCCTGCCAAGGTAGAGTTCTCCTGCTGGGGCAAGTCCCCTCCTGGGGTATTTACAGAATAAAAACCTCATTATTGGTCTCCAGAAATTAGATCAAATCAGATGAACCAATGAGAAGCATTCCTCAGTCCACAAGGAGCTTTGAGAGTTACTCTTCAAGGGCTTTGGGATGGAAAGGTGCATTCCAGCCACTGCCAAAAATTTTCCTCTGGTTGTTTCAGTGCTTCTCCATTAATTATAAATTAAATGGTTAATTATAAAATAAATAGTTTTAGTAATTGTGTACCTGGGCTTTGCAAAGGGGTTGTGTGTTGCTTGTAAGCACTTGTGATGAGTATGAGGATAATGTTTTCCTTGCTATAATAAGATTAATTGCAAATAAGGAACTACAATGTAATGGGTTCAAAATGGTGCATGTTAAATAGATGGAAAACACAGAATCGTGGAATTACCGACTGGTTTGGGTTGGAAGGGATATTGAAGAGCCTCATATCCCACCCCTGCCATGGGCAGGGACACCTTCCACTGTCCCAGGTTTCTCCAAGCCCCGTCCAGCCTGGCCTTGGACACTTCCAGGGATCCAGGGGCAACCACAGCTTCTCTGGGCACCCTGTGCCAGGCCCTCCCCACCCTCACAGGGAAGAATTTCTTCCCAATATCCCAATCTAAACCTCCTCTCTTTCAGTTTAAAGCCATTCCCCTTTGTCCTGTCACACGAGGCCCTTTTAAAGCTTCCCAGTGATGCAAGGTGAGCTGTGAATCCCTGCCCATCATTGGAAGGATGCTGGAACGAGGTCCTGCAAGGATGGGCATGAGGGCTCTGTGTTGTTCAATATTTTTACTGATGACCCAGGAGAAAATATAAAACAGGTGCTGATCTCTGCTCCCTGTGACAGGGACAGCACCCAGGGAATGGCTTGAGCTGTGCCTGGGCAGGATTAGACTGGAGATCAGGAAAGGTTTTTCCCACAGAGGGGGCTGGGCACTGCCCAGGCTCCCCAGGGAATGGGCATGGCCCCGAAGCTGCCAGAGCTCCAGGAGCCTTTGGACACCGCTGCCAGGGATGCCCAGGGTGGGGTTGTTGGGGTGTGTGTGCAGGGCCAGGAGTTGGACTGGGTGATCCTGTGGGTCCCTCCCAGCTCAGGATATTCTGTGATTCTGTGAATGCTTCAAGTAGCAAAAAGTTGACGTAGAAGTCTTATTGCTGTTGGGAAGCAGGCTGGTGTATTTGGGAACCCATGTGCACTGAAATGGAGATGGATGTGGAGCCATCCCACTGGAGAAAGGCTGCAAGGGAGACACAGCTGAGCTGGGAGGCAGCGAGACAAGGAAGGCGTGAGGGAAATCAGCCCTTGGAGTGAAGGCCCACAGCAGAGCCCCAGCCACAGGTGTTCAATAACAGCCATAGCCGAAGGAGGGTTCCCCTAAATAGGAGGAGACATTTAGGAATGCACCAGAGGAGAGATTCAATAATGAGATAAAGTCAGGCAGGTGAGTATTTCCCAAAGTTCAGTCAGATGAATTTAGCCAAGAGGAGGTTAAGGACAAGTGGTTCCAAAATAAGGCAGAGAGATTTAACACCAGAGGTCCAGTAGGATCTAAAGCTAAAAGCACAGGATAAACTCATCCAGGCTATAGATAAACTATATGGGTTCTTTTAAGGAAGAACATCCTCATTAAAATGATGAATGAAGGCTTCTCCACCACATGCAATGAACAATAATAGCTGGATGTGTTAATTGTGGGTCCAGCCCAGTTCAAATAGGAGCACAGGGATGTCTGGAGTGTGGAGGGGAGGTGAGGTGACCTCAATGTCCCTTTGGGACATTAAACTTCCCCAGGGTAGGACTGTGATGCACCAAGGTTACATTCTGATTTATCTCATCTCTACACAGGCTCAGCTAGCAGAGACCCAGGTCTCCCTCACATGGCCACCTGATGTGGATAAAATCACAGAGATTCTAATAAAATCAAATAAAAATAATTTTAACAAGCAAAATTAAAAAGAATTCATTCTGTGGCTGGCCTGTGTCCAGTTCTGCAGTGATGGCTGTGCAGCCCAAAGGCTGAATTCCTGCCACCAGTGCTCAAAGGCAACATTTTGTGAAGATCCAGAGGGGTCAAATATGTTTGTGAGACCCACTGGAAGTCATGGCAGAAATGAGAGCCTGTGGTGAAGCCCTTGCCAAGCGAGATGTGCAGGTGAGCAGGTGCCTCTTCCCTGGGAGCACAGGCAGTGCTGGGTTTCATTCAAGCTGCAGACAGGCATTAGGAAAGAGGGATGAAACCCCAGATTTTTACCAGCAGCTCCTTTCCTCTGAGCCTTTGGGGGAGAATGTCTATGTCTAGTGCCCCTGGGACCACCAGAACCTGCCCAGTTCCTTCTCAGCCCCACCGCCTTTCCTCCAGAGTGGAAGCAAGTAGCCAGGTGTCAAAAAAATGTAAAAACATAAAATAAATTCTTTCTCATTGCACATTATTTCGGTGCCTTTTAGCTCTGCAGTGATGGGGCACCTGCTGGACTCTGCTGTTTGTGTTTCATCCTAGGGACAGCTGTGGATCAGAAGCTGCTGGGTTGTATTACACAGCCTTTCCCAGCCCGGCTCCACCAGGACCAGGCTTTGCTCTCTCCTTCTCCCAGCTGCAAACACAAAGCTTCCTGAAGGCACAGCCTGGTTTGGCTGTCAGTCTGCACAAGGGTTTGTGTGCAGCAGAGGTGCAGATTCACACAGTCCGTACTCCAAGTTAGGATTTAATCTGTGGGATATTTAACGCAGTTTGCTCTCGGGATGGATCTCGAGAATTGGGATCACCGACAAAGTGTCCCCGTAAAAGCCAGTGACAATCCCTCATGTCCCATCAGTGCCAATTACATCCTCCTCAGGGTCACACACACACAGATACTTTCTCCCAGTGGCTCTTTTTTATGTCTCACCTTTCTCTGTGAGCTGTCATTTAAATTTATGGGTTTTGGGAGTGATCAGATGGCTGAAATTTGGAGTCTTTGCTTACAGCCCACGGGGCATCTTTCCAAAAGCATCTCACACCAGCCTCGAGTGGGCAGCCTAGTGCTGCAGAAGGACCTTTCCTTGTGGTGCCTAATTAAACTCCTCCTCACAGGCACGAACAAGCCCTGGTAGTGATGAGGAGCAGGGAGCCCGTGGATGCCTGTCACACCTCTGGCAGCTCCCCCTTTGCCCAGTGCCAAGTGTGAGGCAGGGGTTTGAGCAGGCAGATCCCTCTCTGCTCCCCTGGCTGGTCTGAGCCTCTCCCAGCCCTCCCCAAGCATCATTAGGCAGCCACAGCAGCCTGTTCCCGCTGCACTGTCTGCCATGTATGTCACACCTGAACCAAACCTCCTTTATCCCCTCTGCTGACTGGAACACAAACCGAGGTTTGCTGGACAAAGGAGCGAGGTTTTCAAGCCTGACACCAGCCCAGCCCTGCTGAGTGATCACACACACACACACACACACATACACAGAGATGGGCGCTGCAGCCGGGCAAACCGAGCTTTGCTGTTTGCTGGCCTCGTCCTGGTGATGCCTTAAGAACCTAAAAATGAAGCAACACACACTTTGGAGATAATATTAGTGTGGGAGGTAATATAAAAGCTGTTCTTTATTGGAGGCCTCCAGGGGCAGTTATGGAAAAATGTCCACAAGAGCTCACCCCCCCTCCCCCACGGGATGCACACAGTTTTATAAGTTTAGCAAATTAGCATAATTGACACAAAGTGTCAATTAGGAGGAGAAGTGGTGATGCAATTCCTCCTCCCCCCCTAGTCCAAGCCCCTTCTAAATCCTCCCCCCTCAGACAGAGCTAACCTTCATTGATGAAAATGTGTCTGAAGAGCTGCTTTTCAGCCTTTGTTCTCAGGGAGAACCAAAATAGGATAGGGGCTTTGGAATATGTTTTGTCTTTCTGCCTATCAGGACAGGGAAAAGTACTGGGAAATGTAGCTAGGAATGCAATAATAGGCTACAGAGCTCTGAATATATGAGTAAAGAACACAGAGAATAGATAAAAGAAAAAAGGCAAAAATCAATAGGCATCACTGGGAACAAGGTGTGGAGGGCTGGGCGCTGTCCCTGCCACCCCAGCTCACTGCTGAGGGGCCCTGTGGTGTCTGGAGCAGGGTCCCAGAGGTGCGGGGAGTGCAGCTGATCCCACAGCTGGGCCCAACCAGAAGCTGTGGGGGCAGTCCTGGCAGCCCCCTCCTGCAGCCAAAATGCTTCGGAGCCTGAGCTGAGCTGCTCCCCAGGGTGCTGCTGTGGCTGGAACCAGCAGAGGCTCTGAAGGTGGGTCCCTCTGCCTTTCTGTAAAGTGTGTGTCCTGCCCAGCAGGCAGGCAGCAGTGTGTTCCCCTTGGCCTGACACACAGGGGAGGAGAAGGGCTCTCCACCTCTCCACAGCTCTCTGACATCTCCCTGGTGCAGCCAGGTGGGGGTCAGGCTCTGCTCCCAGGGAACAAGGGACAGGACAAGAGGAAACAGCCTCAAGCTGTGCCAGGGGAGGTTTAGATTGGATGCTATGGAAAATTCCTCCACAGAAAGGGTGGTCAGGGCAGTAGTGGAGTCACCATCCTTAAAGGCCTTCAACAATGTGTGGATGTGGCACGTGGGGACACGGTTAGTGGTGGACTTGGCAGTGCTGAGTGAATGGTTAGACTCAATCTTAGAAGTCTTTTCCAACCTTAATGACTCTAGAATTTGAGGATTCTGTGATTTTTTCAAAATCTCTTGGCACTTTGCTCTCAAGGACTTTTTTCTTCCAGGAATTACATATAATGTTGCAAAAGCTGAGAGTATGAAACATGCTCTGGAATCAAACTCAAAGTGTGAAATGCTTCTGACTCTGCAAGCTGTTCAAGGGGGGAAATCTCCCTCCTGCCATGCCCCAGGGCATGAACAAGGATGTGGGCCAAGCCTGTGCCGATCCCAAGATCCCAAAACTCAGTGGAGAGGCTGTAGGGTCACTGCTGTTGGCACAGCTCAAGCTGTTGGATGCTGAAGAGGAAAAGCAGACAGGTAAAGTGGTGGAGGAAGGAGGTGTGTGCTTTTAAAAGCTGAGATAATGGAGATTGTTCAGCCTGGAGAAGGCTCTGGGGTCACCTCGTTGTGGCCTTTCAGTACCTCAAGGGGACCTAGAAGAAATCTGGAGAGGAACTGTTTACAAGGGCCTGGAGTGCCAGGAAGAGGGGGAATGGCTTCAAACTGCCAGAGGGCAGGGTTAGATGGGATATTGAGGAGAAATTTTTCCCTGTGAGCCATGGTTGCCCCTGGAACCCTGGAAGTGCCCAAGGCCAGGTTGGACAGGTATTGGAGCACCCTGGTCTAGTGGAAGGTGTCCCTGCCCATGGCAGGGGGTGAAAGGAGATGGTCCTTTCCGGCCCAAACCATTCCATGATTCTATGATTTTAGGGTGCACTTCTGTGCTAGAAATCCTTGGGCTGTCACCACCTGAGCTGATTCCTTGGGAGGTTCATTTAAGCCCAGCGTCACTGAATGAACTGCGTGGGACCAGAGCTGTGGCTGTGCAGCAGGACCCTGGAGTTTTCTACCTTCCCCACCAGCAGGGATTTTCACTCCCAACTCTGTAAGTTCAGAAAACACAGAATCATAGACTGGTTTGGGTTGAAAGGGACCTTACAGCTCATCCCACCCCCTGCCATGGGCAGGGACACCTTCCACTATCCCAGGTTGCTCCAAGCCCCATCCAACCTGGCCTTGGACACTTCCATCATCAAACTCATCCTCTGGACACTGCTGAGTTCAGATGAGCCCAGAGAAAGGCACAGCCTCTCCCTGCTGCTGTGTGTTCTTTGGGTGAAATGTGGGAATTTTGGTTTTCTGGGATGTGCTGGTTGGACCCTGGAACTCCCAGGGCTCTGGAAAACACAAAGCTCTCTAGAGGCTAATCACTGATGTTCCTCATCCCAGCTCAGCCCTGCAGGACTGGGTTTCTTTGTGCTGGACGTGGGCTGGGTGCAGATTTATGGGTGCTCCACATTCCTGGTCCACCCAAAGGCCCCTGGCTCTGCTGCTTGTTGCAGGGCAGGACAGTCAGTCCCTGAATCATTTGTGCCTGCTGCTAGGGCACTAATTTCATATTCCTCTACTAATCTGCCTGGCCACATATATTAAGGACTTTAAATGTGATATATGCTATTAATCCTGGTACTGAATTATGAATTTGCCCTGACAGGTTAAAGTGCTGCTCTCACTGGTCTGTCCGTGGAGCTGCTCTGTCACTCCTGCTGTGTCCTAGAGCCTGCTGGAATAACCAAGGGAAAAGGTTAATTGGGAGCTGCTCTGAGCATCGCTCTGGTTAAAGACCTTGGTGTTGGGGTATTTACTCAGCTCAAGCTCTCAAAACCTCTACCCCAAAACCTTTTATTAGAATCTGCTCTGTTTTGAGATGAGCTGTGCTTACAGCTTGGGGCATGCTGCAGAAACACCACCTCAGGGGGCTTCCAGAGCCTCCGCCACCATGGAAAACTGGAGTAATGGTGCCTAAAACCACAGAAAAAATGGAAGTTTCTGGATCTCTGCAGTGACTGTTGTTTGCACTGACTTCTGGGCCAAGATCCATGGTGCTGCTGACCTGGCTGAGATCACAGAACCACAGAATGGTTTGGGCTGGAAGGGGCTTTAAAGATCAGCTAATTCCAATGTCCCATCCCGTTATCCCGATTCCATGCTGGGCTTTGCCTGTCACCAGCTGGCACTGCCCAGAGGGCTGCAGAGAGGCTGAGACAGCCCCAAAACCAGTGTGTCTCCTTTTGCCCAGGCCCAGGCAGGATGAAGTCAGTGACATATCCATTCTACAGAGCCATGTGAATGCTCTCAGCCTTTATTAACTCCTGCCTGGGTTATTATTCTGCTCCCTCTGCGATTTTTCCCATTCTGCTGCTGTCAGCAGTGTGTTTGTCAGCCTGCTTCATTAATACCTGTGCTTTTGCCTCCTTACCCCTTATTAGCTCGGGGGGAGAAGGGAGATTTGGTGGTTTCATGTCACATTAGAGACTCAGGAAGCTTCTCCACATCTCAGCAGCCCGGGGGAGATGAGGGTTTTGCTGCCTGACCCAAGTCTGAGGGATGTACGTGGCTGCACAGAGGTGACCTGCCAAGCCCTTTGCTGTCTGCACTGATGCCATGGGCTGTTTGCTCTGTTGCTGAATATAAACAACAAAAAAAGAGTAGCCCAGGGAGATGAGATGTGGGGAACTGGACAGGTTTGCTCCGCAGCAAGCAGCAGCACAAAGTATTTAAAGGCTCACACTGTCAGTAATCAATGCTCCTATTAGATGCTCCTCTTTTTCTGCGGGTCTCAAACTACTTAATTGTTGATATCTAGCTACTGAATCAGTTCACAATTCATTTATTCCATTATCTGATGCTGGAGAGCTGATGTGAGCACTAAAAATCCACAGTCAATTCCCACTGCTCCTCTGTTTCTCTGTGTGGAAGTGAAGTTAAGGATACTCAAGATTTTTCAACCCTGTGAAGGTATTTCAGGAAACCTGCAGCAAAAGTGCTCCATTGCCATGTTTATGTGCTCAGCCCAGCATGTTTTATAGCCTCAGACTGGAACAGCAGTGCTGCTCCTGCTGCAGCATCCACAATTCAGGTCTCTTGGTGGGGGATGCCTTAATTGTTTCTTAATTGTTAGAAATCGTTACTGCTCTGAAACAGGAGGAGTTTCCGCTCCAGGATCCAAGGAAGCCCTTCAGCCTTTTTCCAGCCTTCTCTCTAACCTGGGAGCTGCACCCCTTGTTTTACAGGCCACTAACCTGAGGCTGTATTGGTTTGTACAAGTGAAAGACAGAGCAAAATTCCTAAAATCTTCAGGAGTTTGAGAATCTGGCCAAGCAAGACCCACTCCTCAGCTGCCTGTGAGAAGCAGTAGTTAATATTTGTGGGCTGGCTGTGTCCCCTCTGGCCTTCTGCCTGACAGCACCACGAGAGCTGGTCTGTACAGTGCAACTGTGTCTGATTCTGCAGCTGATGGAGACTCTCATGGAAAGAGACGTTTGTATTCCAGCCCAGCCCTCGCTGGGCAGTGGGATGCAGTGACAGCCATAAAGTGCCCAGGTGGAGTTGTTCCATGATTGAAAACCCCAAGAGCAGCTTAATAGATAAAGCCATTCCCTTTACCTGGAATCTGCTCTGGGATTTGCTGCTGGAGAGCTTGGAGCCAGGGGGTAATTGCTAATTAGTATGGGTTATTGTTAATTAGTGAGCCAGGGACTGGAGGTGGCTGCTAAAGGCTCTGTGCTTCCCCCAGCTTCTTCCTGGGGTTTCATCCTGCCTGGGAGCCTGGGAAAGGTCGTGTCACTCATCTTTCCTCATCCTAAAGGGCTCAGACAGGTCAGAATGTGGGTGGTTCTCTGGTGGGATTGGCCCTGGTGATAAAAGATAAACTGTTCTCTGATTGCATGGTGCAGGTAAATATCTCTCCTCTGAAATGCCTCTGAGCCCATGTTTTAATCTTTAGCTCCCCTCAAAGAAACAACAGCAGAGCCCATCAGGGAGAGATCTCAGTGCATCCTGAGCCGTTGTTGAGCCATTTTCAGGTCGATTCGTGCTGCTGCTGAACTGATCAGAGTTATGCTGCCTCTGCAAAGGGGACAATCAAAACAGCCCAGTAACATCCTGAAGCTCTTCCTGAGGATCTGCTCAGGGAATAGGGACCCATGGAACCTCTCATTGTGTGGTTCATACCTCAAACCCCTTTGCAGAGGTAGGAGCATCACTCAGTTCCAGCTTGGCACAGGAGGGCTGAGTGTCAGTGCAGCTGCAGGTCCCAGCATGTTAAAGAAGCCGAGAGGAAGTAGCAAATGCATCTCCCCAGGTTAAAATGCTTCCCCTCTGCCAATGAAGGGCAATATCTCATTGTTGACATCTTCCTGGCAGCACCAAAAATCCACATCTATGCTTCTGGGCTCTACAAAGGGCACAGAGCCTCACTGCCAGGGCAACACACAACCCCAGCATGGGATGGAGCGTCTTCTACGGGACTTCTCCTGCCTCACAAAGCATTGTCCATGTCTATGCAGGTCCCTGGTTCCCCAGCTGTGGTCTGGTGGCCCAGGAGGCTCCTGGGAGTGACCTGCAGCTGGTGCACAAGCTCACTACATCTGCATGGTGCTCTCTGTGACATCCAGGTGGCACAAGGACATGGTGGCCCAGGCAAATGCTGGCAGCTGACAGCACCCTGAGGTCCAAATAATTCGGGGAGTGTGAGTTTGAAGGGTTTGAGGGCAGCCTCTGCTGTGCAGGATTTTTCTCCCCTCAGTTTAGAAAGTGACACCTGTGGTAGGACAAGGGGAATGAGCTGAGTTGGTGTCCCAAGGAGTACAGACAGAGCCCAGGCAACTCCCTGGGATGAAATTCCCCTGGTTCCAGGCTGAAGCAAGGAACAAGGAGCTGGGCCAAAGGGAGGGGTGGCAGAGGGAATTGCCCCATTTTACTGGGGCGTCTGGGCTGGGAGAGACTGGAGGTCTTGGCCAAGGACACGAGCATCTGGCCATGCCAGCTTGTGGCTGAGCCACCCTCTCACCTCACAGCTCTGCCCAGGCCACAGAGCAGATGTCCCTGTCCCCTGTCCCCCTTACAGCCGTGTCCCCCCTGGCCCTGCTGTGGGAAGGACCAGTTGTCTCCCCTGCAGCAGATAGCATTCCTGAAGCTCCCCCTGGTATCCCAGCACTAACTCCCCATCCCTTGCTCTTGTAAGCACTTACTTGGCTCTTGTTATTGGGTTATTTATAGTAACCCTGCCAAGTGTTTTGGAATCAGGAGAAGGGCATGGAGCTAAATACAATAGCATCACCTTGTGAGGGCTGACATTTAAAACAGGGATCTCATTACCCAAACCAAGGGAGACAGCAAATGTCAGGAACAGCCAGTGGCTGCTGGCTCCGTGCTGTGACTCCGGGCTGCTGGCTGTGGCTGCAGCAGGCACAGGAGGGGACAGCCCAGAGCCTGAGGAGACACCTCCAGCACCCCTTCAGAGGACACAGTCTGTGCTGCTTTACCCAGGGCTGGCTGGAAACAGCAGCCATGTGAGGGTGGGTGTGCTCTCGACACAGGAAGATGTTCCATCCCGTGTTTGGGTTGTGTGTTCCTATGCCAGTGAGGCTCCATGTGCTCTCCCTGTCCCAGAATCAATTATTGCCACCATCATTCCCACCCTCAGACCCTTCCACTGACACCAGGAGGGTCAAACACATTCCTAGACCTGGCCACAACTATTTCCAGCCAGACCTGGTGTAAAGAGCAATTTCCCAGGCTGCTTTTTCCTCGCAGAGGAATTCCAGTGTAGAGCTTGTCCGGGCTGTGTGAAATAGTGCAGCTACCCAGAAGCCCAAGTTAATATTCATGCACTGTGCAGAATTCCAGATACATCCAGGATTACATATACATCCACCTCTCATCAGCCACGTCAAACTGTCTTGACAGCTAATGAGGGAGGCACAGCCTCGAAAGCAGCAAGTTGTAACTGAATAAATATGATAAACAACCTGTTTTCAGATGGCTTTTTATGTAAAACTATTTATGCAGCATTGATAGATGGCGAATTTTATGCCAATAAATCCTGGTATTTTAAAACACTTGCCTTCTTAATTGCCCAGTTTACATGTAAAATATGTTTATGTGCATTGCTAAGTCGAAAAGTGGCCTGGGAACAGCTCTGGACTGAGTAAGCACCACTCCTGTGCTGGCCCATCTGCCTGGGCTCCTGGGAATGGTGTCACAGGAATGTCACTGGGAAGTCTGGTACTTAACAGGAGCCAGACTCTGATCATAGGAGAATAAGTGTGGTTGTGAAGTTCCTGTCTCTGTCTCGAAGGTGTTTGAGGGGAATCTGGGCCTTTGGGTGCTGCCAGGGAGATGCAGCTGGGGATGCATGCGGTGCTGGGAGCGAGGCAGTGGTTTGGGGGTGGGTGATGGTGCTGCTGCAGCCTCTACTTCATCTCCCTAAAATTTTATCAGGGAATCGCCAATGGTTTGGGTTGGAAGGGACCTTAATTATCATCCCATCCCACCCCTGCCATGGGCAGGGACACCTTCCACTCTCCCAGGCTGCTCCAAACCCCGTCCAACCTGGCCTTGGACACTGCCAGGGATCCAGGGGCAGCCACAGCTTCTCTGGGCACCCTGTGCCAGGGCCTCCCCACCCTCACAGGGGAGAATTTCTTCCTAATATATACTCTAAGCCTCTTTCAAAGTGGGCTAGCTGTATTTTGGGCAGTGGTTGTCATCTGCCCACTTTGTGCTGTCTCCTAGAGAGAACTCATCCTGCTTCTCCATGCTTTACCAAGCTTTCTCCAGAGCCAGACAAACCCCTCTTCCATCCCACTCACCCTCTGGAAACACAAACTGAACAGAGATAATGCAGCAGGAGGCTCTGAACATCCCCCAGCTCTGCTGCTGAGCCTTGATCCCGAACCACCAACACCTCTGTAGACCACAGGACACCTTCCATGTGGTGCTGGCTGCATCCCAAGGAGCTGAGCAGTGGCAGGAGCAGGAGAGACAGAGCCTTGTTAGCCTCTAATGCAATTAGTTCGTGGTGTATCTGCATTCTTATTACTGGCTATTTGCTCTAATGGGTTCAATCATGTACAACATTAACATAAATTGACACCAAGCAGAGTTATTCCTTTGGAAATGTTTGCTCATTTAGGATTGTTGGTCTCAACTCTACAGTATATGGGGTGTTTTATTTGGCCTCTAACTCATTTATTGGGTATTTATAGAAGAGGGCTTTCCTGAGCAGTAAAACCACAGGGCTTTGCACACAACGGCGCTGTCCTTCTGACATGTTTATTTGGGTTCATTTCTCTGTGGGAGAGCTTTGCCTCACTCTGTTTTCACCTCAGCATTGCCACTGAAGCCATTAACCAAAGTCTGCTCATCACTGGTGATGTCCAGACACCAGGGCCTGGCTGCTCCTTGCGAGGGCAGGACTGGGAAGGAGGTCAGGGCACATTCCAGGGCTCCCCAGGCGTGGCTGAGCTGTGCGGGCACATCTGGCACTGCACAGCTGAACCTGCAGGGCAGAGCTGCTGGGTCCCCTCTGGGAGCAGGGAACAAACCCTGCAGATCCCTGTGCTGCTGTTCCCTCTTCTCCAGCATGGAGCAGGAGCCTCCATCACCCCCATGAGCAACACCAGGTCCCAGAGGGCTCTGACAGCATCAGCCCTGCCTTGCTTCACAAAGAGCAGGAAGGAGTGAGCAGGGAATCACAGAATCACAGAAAATGCTGGGCTGAAAGGGATCATCCACAGGGATCATCCACTCCAACCCCTGGCCCTGCAGAGACACCCCAACAACCCCACCCTGGGCATCCCTGGCAGTGGTGTCCAAACGCTCCTGGAGCTCTGGCAGCCTCAGGGCCGTGCCCATTCCCTGGGGAGCCTGGGCAGTGCCCAGCACCCTCGGGGGGAAAGAACCTTTCCCTGATCTCCAACCTAAACCCCCGACATAGCTCCAGCCATTTAGAGACTTCGTGCCATCCTCTCAGATTTCTGGGAGAGCTCTAAGGAGATTTCTAGCTTAAAAAACAAAGTCTGCACCCAGCCAGGCTCCAGGAACCCAGGTGCCCTTGTCCTGGTGAGAGAGCTGAACGGGAAATCTCTTGTGCAAAGTGTGTGACCCTGAGCTCACTTAAAATATTTCCCTAAAGCCTTTGCTCTCAAAGCAGCCTTTCTCCAGTAGAGGTGCTGGGGCTGGCTGCAGTGGGGGCCACATTCTGACAGAGTGCCTGAATCTTTCACAGAGCTACAGATTCAAACAAAACCATCATAAAGGAAGACTGGGTTTGATGAGGCTCAAAAGCACCAAAAAATAATTTGGAGAATAAATAATAAAATAATTTAGGCATTGTCAAAATGTCCCATTTTGATTTTGAGGCGTTTTTTTTGTCGCCGAGGCAAGAACGGCTTTGGTTTCCAAACATATTTCATCTTGGGCTAACCAATAGGCAAAGAAAGAAGAAATGTCAAATGTCATCTTCCTCTGGAGTTTATGAATATGGGACATAGGACAGCCCAGGACTCTACTTGGCTGGGCAAAAAAAAAAAAAAAGCGTGATTTGCAAAAATAGCATGCTTGGGGGAAAAAAAGAAAGAAAAACAAAGATGAATAAAAAGAAGACAAAAATCTTGACTTTTCATCCTAATTCGACCAGGATGCTGGTTTTGCTTTTTTTAAAATATGAAGACTTTTTTACCAGAAGAGAAAACCCTTCCATGTTTCTGCTCCAGTTCTCACCATGATGGGCATTTTTAGATAAGATTTTGATGGGAGAAGGGGATGGAGAGAAGTCTAGGACCTTCTGTGATAACTTGCACATTCTGTGCAGCTCTTGACTGACACTCTGCATTAAAAACCTTAAAGATCAGGATTTTTGGGACAGCCACATTTGCCTGGGCCTAAACAGCACATGGAGCTCAGCAGGAAGCCCACGGAGAAGGGGACAAGGTGCTCACGCAGAGCATCCACCAGAGCTCCAGTGGAGACTGGGCTAAACTGGGACTGACACAGCACAGGAAATGCAGCCTCACTTCATCCCACCTCCCCAAGAAAGGGAACTGCTCCTTCAGCACCAAAGCACCTCATCCCCCACTCCACCCCCATTTCCAGAGGGTCCCAGGAAGCCAGGCCAAAGGAGGAGTGTGGAAAGGACAGCCCAGCCACCACCATGGGCTCAGCTACACGTCCTCCCATCTCCTTTTCTACCCCACATTTCACTGACATTTGAGAGTCCTCTCAGATTTTAAAACACATGGATTTTGACATTTTATTACTCGCCTGTCTCAGTTTTATGGTTATTAGGATGGGTTCCTGGAGGCTCTGGAGAAAACCTCTATTTATGCAAAGGGCATGAAAGAATGGCTGTGTCCGTGTAGGTGACAGAAGGAGATTTAGGATCATTCCAGGCTCTCAGATGCTTTGCAGAATGAGCATTCCAGTGTCAGCAGCTTGGCCCCAAGTCCTTTCTGCCAACACCCACTCTCATTTCATCCCTCTGCCCCCAGAGTCCAGGACACCCATCTAGGCTGTGGGCACAAGGATATATCCAAATTCCTATGAGAAAGACACTGAGGGGATGGAGTATCCAGGGATGGGAATGGAGCTGGGGAAGGGGCTGGAGCCCCAAGAGTGTCTGAGGGAGCTGGGAAAGGGGCTCAGCCTGGAGAAAAGGAGGCTCAGGGAGGACCCTGTGGCTCTGCACAACTCCCTGACAGGAGGGGGCAGCCAGGGGGGTCGGGCTCTGCTCCCAGGGAACAGGGACAGGAGGAGAGGAAAAGGCCTCAGGTTGCCCCAGAGAAGGTTTGGCATGGATAGGAGGGGAAAATTATTTCGGGGAAAGGGTGGCCAGACATTGGCACAGCAGCCCAGGGCAATGGTGGAGTCTCCATCCCTGCAGGGATTTAAAAGCTGTGTGGATGTGGCACTTGGGGATGTGGGCTAGCAGGGCTCCTGTTTAGGAGGAACCAGTGGGAAAGGAGCAGATTCCCCTGGGATTTGCCTGCCAGGCTTTGTGTGCAGGGTTGGCTGCTCTGTCACAACCACCTCTCAGCACAGGTGTGGGCCCAACACACCTGCAAGTCTGGGGTAAACCTTCTTCTTCTCTCAAGAAAGTCCCTGCTTTCTGGGAAGCATCTGGAAAAACAGATCCCTGGCAATGCCAGTGTTTCAGGCCAGCTCTGTGACTTGTGGCAGTCCATGTGGGCACCTTTCAGGGTGGGCTCTCTGCCAAGACAGGGCTCCTTACAGGGCACTCTGGAACTGCTGTAGCAGCAGAAATGGTGGGGATGGAGGAGGGGAAAGAAGAGATTTTGGTTGGAATTTTCCTGGTGAAGAAAAGGCTTTTATGTGATGTGTCCTAGAAGGGCCCAAAAGGACCCCGTGCCAGGCCTCACCACCCTCACAGGGAAGAAGTCCCAGCCTTCTGGATGAGGAAAAACTCCTGGCAAGGGGGACACCCCAAACGTGCTTCTCCAAGGCACCTTGTATCTGTCTGAACCTGGGTTTCTGCAGCAATGGTTGGAAACACCCCGTGGCCTGGAGCAGATCATCTCCTCACTGCTGGTGGTGTTTCCACTGGAAAACCACTGCTGCCCAGGATGGATCCTGGATTCCAGTATGGATTCCTGGATTCCATGGCACTGTGTGACAGCATGTGCAACAAGGAGTCTTTAAGACAAGTCCTGTGCCTCCAGGCCTTGAGATGCCCATGGAATCCAGAATCATTTAGGGTGGGAAAACCCTTCAAGATCATCAATTCCAACCCTTAACCCAGCACTGCCAAGCCCACCACTAAACCCTGTCCCCAAGTGCCACATCCATGTGTTCTTTGAACACTTCCAAGGACAGTGATTCCACCACTGGAGAGCCTGTTCTAATGCCTAGCCACACCATTCCGATAAAGAAATTTTCCCTAATATCCAGCCTGTTCCTGTGCTCTGCCCACCCTCACCCCAGCCTCTCCCGCCACCCCATCCTGAGCCAGGCACCACTCAGGGGCCACAGGTTCTCCTGAGAGCCTCCCCTGACAGCCTTCAAGCCTTTTCCGTGTATTTCTTATGAAATAGGATAATAAATAAATAAATAATACATTTCTTTGGAAAGAGCACTAAGACCGAAATCAAACAAAGGGAAAAAGCCAAAGCAAACAAACCCTCCATTATTTAAAAAACTTGCCTGAAGAGACAAAACATTTCATTTTGGCTTGAGCATTTTTCTACTGAGAGTAAGAAAAGCAACGAGCAAACGAACAACAGCAAGAGCAAGGCAAGCTTCCCCAGCCTGTTGCTATATTACACACATTAATTTTCTTTTTTAGTGTTTTCATTTGAAAACACAGAGGAGGACAATGAAGACCCCCTTTGCAGGTGTCACCTGCCTTGCTCAGACTCAGGTGTGTGGCCAGAGCTCGAGGTCCCCGCAGCCAGGAAGGCAAGGGGAGGTTTGGAGGGGAATGGAGAGACCCAGGGCAGCTCCTTCATGGAGCTGCTCCCTCCTCCCCTCACTTCTGGGCGTTGTGGGATTTTCCACCTGGGGCAGCACAGGGCAAAGCCTCTGAACTCAGCTTTACTGCTGCATGTGTTTGCTGGTGGCCCGAATTTTAGCTCCCAAAATCTTCCTGAATAGGAATCACCTGCAGCAAACCCTGGCATTGAAGGGTTTCATTGAAGGGTCTCCCCTTCCAGGGTGCTCCAGCTCAGGTGTCTCCTGCTTGTTCGGGGGACACCCAACACAGCTCCTGCCGCTCCTGTCTGCCCTTCCCCAAGCTCACATGCTCCACGTACAGCTCTCTTCCCTTTCAATCCTGCCAGAATCCCGTTAGCTACAACATTTTTACAATCCCCAGGCCACGCTGGGGCTTTGCTCAACGTTCCTTCCCCACTTCCCAGCGCCCTGGCATGGTGTCCAATTAGTGGGAACAGCTTGGAGCTTCCGTGCACTTCATTGTTTCCCGGAGCACAGCGGCACCTGGGAAGTGTCCCGAATTTCCCCAGAGGATTTTTAATTACTGCTGCTGGAATTCATTCTCCTTCCCCTCCTCGAAGGCTCCCTCACCCCTCATCCACGTTTTCCTCTGAGGTACCACCAGCACTGCTCGCCCCAATTAAATGCAGCTCTCGTAATCACCTGTGGGGGATGAAGCACAAAAATTGGACTCTGCCCCCCCCCCCCCCCCCAATTTTTTGTTTGTCTGCTCTGAAGAACCACTTGTGGATTCTGGCTTGTATTCCCAGCTTCTGTAATTATGGGAACTGTCATCAGCGAGCAGAGAAATGGGCCAGGAAAATTAGAAACACTTGGAATATGGCTTGTAATATTTCAGTAAGAGCCTGAACCCAAGTCATCCAAGGCATGTAAAAATGGCTGTGGGAGTAGGCACATGTACAAAAGGTGTCCTGCTGGCATGATTTAGGTGCAGACCTATAGCTAAAGCCCAAAGTGGAGAGGCTCAGTTTCCCTGTCCCAGGCAGAGATTAATAACAAAGGAAAATGGACTCAAGCTGATCCAGGGGAGGCTCAGACTGGACGGTAGGAAAACTTTCTCTTTGCTGAGTTTCCCATTTTCTCAATTCCTGATATTCTTCCAGCAAAACAGGGCGCCTTCCCCACCCTCTCATCTGCACTGTGGACAAATAACAGATATTTCCTTTGATGAATACACTGGAAAATGGACACCACTCCAGTACCACTCCCCACCAGATTAGTCTCAGGGTTAGAGGAAGAACATTTCATTTTAATCCAATCTGTTTCTTGGAGTCCATTTACTCTTTTAACACCTTTTCTTCCAGTTAAGCCAAGGCTTAAATTTTAAAACTCTCCAGAAATTAAACAAAACAACAACTCTGTGGTTACAACAGGCTTTGCTGTGAAAGCCTGCTAATGAAACCTGCTGCTGTTTGCAAAGCATTTCATCTGGGAAATTCCCAGATTACATTTTTCAATTTATTTTTCCTTTTAATCCTCCCTACCTTTTTCTGGCTGAAATTCCCGCTGCTGTTTCAAGGCATTCTTGAATATCTGCTGCTATTTCCTCCTTCCCCTCTGAAGTGAATTTGAAGCCAGTGCATGGTATGGAACAGCACAAGGAAACCATATGGCAGCAGCCCCTGGCTGTCAGGAATTTGGATGGAGATAAGGAGCTGGAGGGGGCAGAGAGAGACCTGAGGGGAATCTTGGCACTGCGGAGGTGACTGTGCAGAAACTGCCTTTGTCAGTCTGAAAAACAGCATTAAAAATGGTCTCATCCTGTACAGGAATAGGAAAGCCCCAATGAGCTCCAGAAGAATTGTTACAGACCTGGAAATGGGAAAAGATTGGAAGCCAGCGGGCATCAGCCCTGCAGAGAGGGGGCTGGGGAGATCCCATCCTGGGGAAGGGAACAGCTGCAGGAGGAGGGACAGGGTGAGCTGTCCCAAAGTGCCTTTTGGAAGTGGAAAGGGAGCTGGACATAACCAGTTTTGTCCCTAAACAGCCCTTCCCCTCCTGCCCCCCACTACTCTGAGGCCATGCTCCATCTCCTGCTTCTTCCCCCTCGTTTTACAGCTGCTTCCCTCCCTCTTTTCCTTCTTCCACTCTCTTTGCTTCTTTTTCTTTTCATTCTCTTCCTTCCTGCTGCCTGGGTTTTATCTGTGACTTTTAAAGATGGGCCCTGGCTGTAAAATTCACCATATGGATTATCCATTTTTCAACAGAGTGCTCCTGACATTGTGTGGGGAGAGAATCCAGGAAGGAATATATAAAGTATATAAAATATACAATACATGTAACTGTGATTGAGCAAACAGCACAAGCACTTCCTTCAGAGAGTTCCTCACAGTTCACTAAAGAAAAACAGAGCCCAGACACTGAATCATAAACCTCCAGCTTAATTATAGACACGGGGGGTCGGAATTCCAGTGCTGCACAGCACCTGCCTGGGTGTCTGCCTAGCCCAGGCAAGGAGCTGATGGAGCACTGAGCTGAGTAATTCCTCAAAAATACTCCATTTAGGAAAAGGAGCAGCAAGAGCCATTAGCAATTTCAGTGTGTCAAGGAAACTGGGCATTTCATCCAGGGGAGGGAGGGGGGGAATCAGTCAAAGTGTTTTCATCAATGAGGGAAGAAAAATGGGCTGAAAGAGAAGAGAAATAGTAGGGACTTGGAGGCAGAGAGAAGGCAGGAGGAAAAGATGGAATTGAAATCTTCCTTCACATGAGAGGGACAGGGAGGAGGGAGGGGGGAAAGGGTGGCAGCAATGTGGTGGAAATTGTGTGAGCTGGCTTGCTTTTAGAACAATCGGTGAATACCTTTTAAAATTGACTTGAAAATGTATTGCATAATTTAAATATGCCTCATAAAACTGAAAGAAGGTGGAATTTCTTCCCAGGAAGGGTGGGCAGCTGGTCCTTCCCCTGGTTTTAGGAGCTGCAGAGCAGTGTTCTTCCCACAGACCTCCCCAACATCTGAAGCTGTCACGCTGCAGTGTACTTGTGGTTTTTTATTCATTATACAACTGACACAAAGCACAGCCCCTGCTCAGAGGTGAAGCCTAACCAGGAGCCAAATAATGATGTCTCTGCTCCAAAGCAACTGTATCTGTGGGCAGGCCAGGCCTGAGACAGGAGAGGAGGGGAAGAAAAGAGATATGGGGGCATTCCATGAGTGCCATGACATCTCCAAAGGGTGGCATTGGCATCCCAGGGAGCCAGCCCTGGGACAGGGGAGCTTGGGAGCATCCCAGCACTGCTCTGGCACAGCTGTGGGAGGACCGGGGGAAGCTTTACATGAGAAAACCGAGGCACTCCCTTGCAACACTTCTCTTTGGGATGATCCAGCTGCAGCTCCATCCTGCCCCATCCCTTGCAGCCACGATATCCGTTGGGTTCTGGGGAAATATTTCCAGCAAATTACAGGAACTGAGGCCACTCTCCTTGCTGGGACCATGGGGACCTCCTTTTTCTCCTCTCTGAGCCCAGCCTGGGCCATGCCCTGTGCCAGAGCTGCCATGGGCAGAGGGCTGGGAAAACACAGGAGAGGTGTTAGGGAATTCTCTGGGTCCTGGAGCAGCTGAACCTCCTGCTGGCAGCTCATCTCCTGGACTCAGCCCCTTTCTCTGGAGCTTGGCCCCTGTTTTCATACACAGAAAGCTGAATTCTGTGCCCTGGCCTCTCCCACGCCTCAGTTTGAAGAGCATTTCATCTCAAACCTCAACTGTGGGATCTCTCTCCCCATTCCCCCTTTGATCCTGCCAGCTCCCTATTTCTTTCCCTAATACAGGAGCACGTGTAGCAGCTCGGGAGGAGCTAATGGGCAGGTTTCTCCATCATTCTCAGAACCATTAGTGCTCACATCTTCCCTCTCAGTAGGGCACATTTGTATGTTTAATTTAAGAAGGTTATCTGTCAAAAGTGATATCTCAAGGTAGCACTGAGCTGGATAAATATGTCAGAAACAATAGCTCCTGCTGAGAGGAACAAATGTTCTGAAAATTCATTCTTTGTAAGATCTCAAGACTGAGAAAATCAGGCCAGACTGGCACCTATGTCTCAGAGTCCCTCACTGCCGCCCTCCATCCCCTCTGGCACCATGACCCTGAGGGGCACAGAGCAGCCTGGCCTCCTCCAGCTCCGACAGGGAGCAGTGCCTGGGGCAGGGCAGCGAGGATTCCACCTGGCACATGGACTCATCTCTGGTGGGAAATGCTCAGACGAAATGGGATTTACACACAGAAAGTGTCGGGGTTGGCTTAGAACCCGGGGGTTGGGTCCTGGCAGTGATGTTCGCTATGAAAGGAGCCCAGAGCTATGTGAGCACCCCTGACAGATACAGGGGCGGGTGGAGATATCACCCCAGTAATTAAATGCACTGGAGATCAGGGAATCATAAAATATCCTGAGCTGGAAGGGACCCACAGGGATCATCCAGTCCAACCCCTGGCCCTGCACACACTCCCCAACAACCCCACCCTGCGCATCCCTGGCAGCGGTGCCCAAACTCTCCTGGAGCTCTGGCAGCCTCAGGGCTGTGCCCATTCCCTGGGTGCCCAGCACCCTCTGGGAGAAGAACCTTTCACTGATATCCAGCCTGACCCTCCCCTGGTGTAGCCCCAGCCATTCCCTGGGTGCTGTCCCTGGTCACAGAGAGCAGAGATCAGTGCCTGTCCCTCTGCTGCCCCTCATGAGGATGTTGAAGACCACAGTGAGGTTTCCCCTTAGTCTCCTCTTCTCCAGGCTGAACAAACCATGTGCTCCTCATAACGTTTCCTCTCCATACCCTTCCCTATCCTCATAGCCTCATTTGGACACTCTCTAACTGTGGTAGGTTGAGCCTGAGCTGATGGACAGCTTGTTTGACCAGTAGCGCTTTTCGAAATTTCCATATTTAAAGGCTGGAGAAGACAGGAAGTGCCCTCTCTTT
>VZTH01004854.1:41677-103228 GCA_013397815.1 Aleadryas rufinucha
AAAAGAATACCCCATGTGTGGCCCATGGTAAAGAAACTGATTTTTCTATCCATGGGAGAGCTGGAGAGTTGTTTTTTTCCCGGTGGCAGCTTTAATCCCAGGTGGGGCCTGTCAGACTGTGGCTAGTACGGTTTTGGAAAACCACGAATAGCAAAGGAAACCTCTTTCTCCTTAACTAGTGGAGAGATTCTTAAAAATTGTAAATACTGACCAAGAATTATGTAATGTTATCCTTTGTGCTGGTTTGGGGAAGAGGAAAGGAGGAGGGGGATGTGGGAGTAAAAAGAGGGATTTTGCTTTGATTTTCTTATTATTTTTTTTTTCTTTTAATTCTGTTAATAAACTTTTCATTTTCTTTAAGTTTTGAGCCTGTTTTGCATTCCTGCAAATCTCCTATCTCACAAAAGATAAAGAGGTGAACTGAAACCACTACACAAATAGCTTAATGTAATTTTTTATATTGTGGTGCCCCCGGAAGTTTTCTGGTCCAGATTTGTGCCCAGACAAGGTTGTTGTCTACCAGCCCAATGTCTTCTGAGCCATAAAAAACCAAGCAATAAATTACATGGACTCGTCGCAAAGAGAGAAACCAGGAATTGTGACTCTCCCATGGCCACAGAAAGGCTGGAGTCACAGAAAGCCCACCACTCCCAGGAACTGACCCTGACACGAATGGTTTGCAGTGGTGCAAGACAGGCTTTTCTGTAGCCATCCCACCAGCTGCTTCACTGCATCTAGCCGCATCCGTTCAATCCATCTGCAATCATCCCATCCATCTGCATCCATTCCATACTTCTGCATCCATTCCATCCATCTGTATCCATTCCATCCATCTGCATCAATTCCATCCCTCTGCCATCATCCCATCCATCTGCATCCATTACATACTTCTGCATCCATTCCATCCATCTGTATCCATTCCATCCATCTGCATCAATTCCATCCCTCTGCCATCATCCCATCCATCTGCATCCATTCCATCCATCCGCACTCATTCCATCCCTCATCATCCATTACATCCCTCTGTATCCATTCAATCCATCTGCATCCATTCCATCCCTGTGCATCCATTCCATCCATCTGCAACCAATCCACCCCTCTAACATAATTCCATCCTTCTGCATCCATTCCATTTCTCTGCCATCATTCCATCCTTCTGCAGGCATTCCATCCCTCTGCCATCATTCCACCAATCTGCATCCATTCCATGCCTCTGCATCCATTCCATACCTCTGCCATCACTCCATCCTTCTGCATTCATTCCATCCTTCTGCATCCATTACATCCCTCTGTCCATTCCATCCCTCTGAACCCATTCCATCCATCTGCATCGATTCCATCCCTCTGCATCCATTCCATCCATCAGCATCCATTCCATCCTACTGCATCCATTCCATCCATCTGCACTCATCCCATCCCTCTACATCCATTCCATCCTTCTGCATCCATTCGATCCATCTGCATCAATTCCATCCCTCTGCCTCCATTCCATCCTTCTACATCCATTCCATCCTCCTGCATCCATTCCATCCTCCTGCATCCATTCCATCCTTCTGCATCCATTACATACTTCTGCATGCATTCGATCCATCTGCATCAATTCCATCACTCTGCCATCATTCCATCGTTCTGCGTCCATTCAATCCTTTTGCATCCATTCCATCCCTTGGCATCCATTCCATCTCTCTGCATCCATTCCATCCCTCTGCATCCATTCCATCCATCTACATCCATTCCATCCCCCTGCCATCATTCAATCCATCTGCATCCATTCCATCAACCTGTATCCATTCCATCCTTCTGCATCCATTCCATATTTCTGCATCCATTCCATATTTCTGCATCCATTCCCTCCCTCTGCATCCATTCCATCCCTCTGCCATCATTCCATCCCTCTGCCATCATTCCATCCTTCTGCATCTATTCCATCCCTCTGCCATCATTCCATCCTTCTGCATCCACTCCATCCTTCTTCAGCCATTCCATCCATCTGCCATCATTGCATCCCTCTGCATCCATTCCATCCCTCTGCATTCATTCTGTCCCTCTGCTCTGGATTGCCTCAGCCCCTGAAGCTGTGTGGGTCCCACCTGCATTGCACCTAGTGTAAAATTGGTGCCATATCGGGAACTCCTCTGGATCCCCAGGTGTTATTGCAGTAGGAAAAACCAGCCCTGGATGGCAGAGAGCTTTTCTGAAATAGGAGACACCAAGAAGTGCATGGAATTCTCTGGTATGTATGTGAAAAAATTCATCTCTAAAGCTGGCAAAAGAAGAGGACATGTCCTCCTCTTTAATCCCACACTAAGACAGTGGAATTAAATATCTCCACAGCAAATAAAGTCAGGGACAATGAGACAGCAGCCCCTCCTGGTTTCCAGGGCAGAGCACGACCCCTGTAACCAGTGCTGAGTAGTGAATCCCACACTGGGGAAAGCAGGAGCAGTCCCAGGCCCAGCACAGACAAAGCAAGTTTGGCTTTTGAAGATGAATCCCTTCGTCCCAGAGGTCGGCAGGCTAATGACAAGAAATACCAGAGTTAAAGGAGGCAATCGCTTCAATCAGGTAAGTGATTAAAATCGGGCTTTGAAGGGCCCAAAAGTTCCCTCTGCTGCTGCCAAAAATGGAGAGGAAAAAAGCCAGCCCTGAGTAAGGCTGAGGTCTTCAAAGCCTTCCCAGCTGCTCGGGAGCTCGGCAGCTGCACTGCTCAGCAGGTGCCAAAACAACCCAACACAAAGCAGGGACAGGGACACTGACCCACCTGAAGGAGGCTCCTGGGAGAGGCAGACTCGTTGGTGGGGGGCAGAAATGGTCTGTGTGTCCCTGCTTTCCCTCCCCTGAGAGCACAGGGTTCAGAGCTCACGTTTGGCTGGTGGTAAATGCTAGATTTGGAGGATCTAGCACCAGATAAAAGATGCTGTAGGTCCAGGAGGAAAGGCACCGTAGGCTTTTCCCTACGGTGGATCAGATTAGCTCACAGGGCAGTTTTGTGCTGCTTTATCCCAGCCCAGCCACTTGTCTGCACCACTAGCCCTTCAGTGTGGTCACTGCCCGTCCTCCTGGTGCCACACAATGGCTGATTTTATCTTCCAGCTCTGCAGGAAGGTGCCCAGGTGCTGATAACAGGCTGGCATCAAGCTGGAGCTGCAGGGGGATGCTAGGGTTTGGACTTCATGGATGTGGAGAGAGGTTCATCCCATTGCAGCCACTGCAGGGCTCAGGAGGGGAACAGCTTGGTCCTGGCAGGACCAGTGACGGGGAAGGTGCAAATGTCCTCTAGTGGTGTTAGAATCTTGCTTACTCCAGTGGGAGCTGGGATGACCAGTTGGGATCAGTTTCCCACGACGAGGCAGGGCTTGCATCTTTATTTTCCAGAAGTGAAATAGCACTAATGTGGAAAAATGTTGTTATTCTGCCCCTGCACGTCTCTGTCCCCTCAGAGAGAGAGTTCAGTCTGATTTGTGGGCTGCCACAGGAAGGGTTTGCTGGTTCCGGTGCAGCTGCTGGAATGGAGCTTCATTTACTGCTGCAGCTCGCTGGCAGCTGACGGAAAATTCCCAGATTTTACTGCTAGAGAGACTTGGTGTAAATTTATGTGTTTTGTTATAAAATTCACATCTGCCAGGAACGCACAGCACAGGAAAGCAGTGTCAGCACACAAACAGAATGGAAGTCATTAAATAATCAGGACTTCTAACAACAGTTTTGGAAGTATGAGATGGATTGGGATCTGTCAGAGCCTGTCAAACCCAAAGGAATTCAAATAATTCTGAGGTGCAAGGGGCTGGCTCAGGCTGGGGACACTGCGATAGAAACGGCAACGATGATCTGGGCTGAAGGAAACCCTTGGCCAGCCCAAACCTTCCTCCATGCCCTCAGTTTCTTGCTGAATGTCACTAGGAGAAATTCTTCCATGACTCCAAACTGTGAATTCTGCACACAAAAACAAAAGCCATAAATAATAAGAAAAAATAAAGCACTTCCCTGACAGGACCACGGGCAGGGATGAGCTCTTTGGGAAGTGTTTATGTGTTGGGTGCCGTGCCGGGGTTTGGCACCTGCAGGCTTTTCCCACACACTGGCAGCAAAGAGNGGGAAAGGGGCGGGGAATGACTGGGCCAGTCAGGGAAACAGAACTGATGTACATTTGCATGGTAGAACAAAGCATCCTAGGAGGCGTCACCCTAACCTGATATCTCTTAGGGTCTGTCCTTGTAGGGGACTCTCATATTCCTTGAGTGAGATATTCAGTGGTTCCCACATTTGTGGATTTGTAGCTGTATGAGCAATATGGGCTAGTGGAAGGGAAGGTGTCCCCGCCCATGGAAAGGGGTGGAATGAAATGAGCTTTAAGGTCATTTCCAACCCAAACCATTCCATATTTCTATGATATGAAACTCCAGGTACTTCTGTTGCTTTAACTGCATTTCCTCATGACCCAAAGTTTCTGAGAGCAGCAAAAAAAGAGAGCTGGCTGCAAAGACTTGCAGAAAAACCTGGCCGAGCAGGCAAGCAAATGCTGGATTAAGCGTAATATGGATAAATTCACATGATGCATGTNCACCTGCAGGCTTTTCCCACACACTGGCAGCAAAGAGACTGGAAGGACTTTGGCATGGAATTGCAGCAGCAAAGATTATTCCAGTACTTCACACTTGCANTATGATATGAAACTCCAGGTACTTCTGTTGCTTTAACTGCATTTCCTCATGACCCAAAGTTTCTGAGAGCAGCAAAAAAAGAGAGCTGGCTGCAAAGACTTGCAGAAAAACCTGGCCGAGCAGGCAAGCAAATGCTGGATTAAGCGTAATATGGATAAATTCACATGATGCATGTGCATGTGGATAAATGGGATGCTAATCAGCAATTCTGTATGTCTAATATTGGGCTCTGTGCATGCAGGATGGGGATCTTGAGGCTCTGGGAAAAGCTCAGAAATGGTCCAAAAAAAAGTGAATGAAACAGTGGGAATTGTTAGGGAATGAAAGAGAGGACATCTATTTTGGTGCTTTCTGCCACTGTATAAATTCATGGCTTCCCAGTGTCTCGAGAGCTGGGCACAGCCTGGGCCTTCTGCTTGGGAAAAGAGCAAAGAGGGAATGAAAGATGTCCAGGGGAAAGCAGCAAAAGTCATCAGAGGTATGAAACAGCTCCCAAATGAGAAGCAGCGAAACAGATTAGGACCTTTCAGGACAGGAAACAGAAAATTGGAATAGAGAGGCACAGAAGATGGAATGAGACACAAACACAGGAGGGAGGAAATGAGTTATTGTGGTCCATTCTTGTGCAAGAATTTGGGACCATGAAGTGAAATCGGTAATTGGAAGGTTCAAAACAGGCTTCAGGTGGCCCTTTTCACACACCCCAGAGCTCAGCTGGGGATCTTCTTCCTGCAGGAACCTGCAGAGAAGAAATTTTAGATGGGTTCAAAAAGCAGCTGGGCAAGTTCACAGAAGGATAATCCATTGAAGGCCTTTAAATTCAACAAAAAGCAGAGCCTGTGGCTCAGGGAGAGCACAGGCTGCATGTTCCAGGCTCTTGTGACAGGGATCAAAGGAGGTATCCCTGCAGGTGCTCCCTCCACTCACTGGCAGAGGCAGACACAGCTCCCTGGATTTTTGCTCCCATCTAACACAGCTGAGCTTAACTGAGACAGCCCAGGAACACTCTCTGATGTCTGGAAGCACTTCAGTACAAATTTCTCTCCTTGTGCTCAGGTTTCAGGCTTGCAAACATCCTCTGCTGCGCCCTGGGCAGTGATTTGGGCACAGCAAGGATGGAGGTTTGGGATGGAGAAGGGTGGGGAAGGTGGGCCACAGCCATGGCTGTGGGGCAGCATCTCCCCTGCTGCTTCCCAAAAACTTCTCCAGCCACCACAGGGAGCATCTCAGCCATCCTTTGGCCTTCTGAGCTATAACAAAAGCTCGTGGTTGGTGACAGGCAGTGAACACCAAAGTGTGGCAGGGGTTTATGGTGCAGGGTAATGGGTTCCTGGTTTCTCCCTGAAGAAATCCAGCCTTTGCGCGGTGTTTTACATCCCCACGGGGTGAGGGGGGAGCAGGAGAAGGGGAGAGATGGGAAATGATAATTCATTGAAATATATGCTTTAATCAGAGCCTGTAAATTATCCTAAGTGATGTTTTAACAAGACACAATTGCAAGAGCTGAGCAACGTTTCTGTCATTACTCTGCTGTGTGGTTTTGTTTTTATTTAACAACCAAAACACAGGACTCAATTTACAGGGCTTTAGCCATGGTAGATGAATTTTTATGGGATAAATTCACGCTCCAGCTTTGCTATCAGGTTGCAATACAAGGAGCTGGGCCTTTTTATTATTATTAGACCAGGCTGTCAAAAGCAGTTATACTGCTCTCCTAAAACTAGATGCAAAATCACTTGCCTCTGTGCAGCATCAATAAAAATGGGGCTTCTCTTACTGCCAGAATTCCTTTTCTTTTTTTTTATTCATGTTGGGAAAGTGGGTTCACAGTCTCAGCTCCCTCTTCTTTCACCCCAACAAAGTCATTCCTACAGAGGCTCTTCAGGAAGAGCAAACTGGGGCTGGCTTTGCACAGAACCTGAGGAACCACAGAAATGGGGGTTGCTGGAGCTCTCTGGCCCAAGATCCTACTCAGAGTAGGATTAGAATCAACACTAGACCAGCTCAGCCATGACTTTACCCAGCTGAGCCTTAAAAACCTCCAAGGGCAGTGATCCTGTGGCCTCTCCAGGCTTTGCCCCAGTGCTGCACTCTCCTCACAGTAAAATATGAGTGAAAATGTGAAAGAGAAATGGGGAGAAAAAATGCCAGCATCTTCTAATTAATATTTCTACTCTTCCTAACACCTTTCCTGGAGCAAAAACCAACTGCAGAGGGTTGCTGGGCTTGAACTGTGAGCAGAAGAGGAAAACTTTACTTTGTTGTGTCAGCCAGCAAGTGGAGGGAAGGTGCCTGAGGCAGTTGGAGAGGTCTGAATCACCAGGCATGCTGGGGTTACTGAGTGGGACATCAAACCTGCCCCAGAGAATTTCCATCAGCAGAAGCTTGGTCTGGGCAGGGCAGCACAGGAGCTGAGCTCAGAAAACAAAACTCGTGTTCAGTGCAAAGGTTTCCACCTCCCTGCCTGCACAGACAGCAGCCCAAGAGCAAGGAAATCGTCCTGAAATCCATGTTAAAGGCCAGTTTGCAGTGTTTGCTGTCTCGAGAGTGAATAGCACTGAAGCTGATCCATCTTGTTCCCTTACAGAAAATTTGTTGTGACCTGAGAATCACAGAATGGGTTGGGCTGGGAGGGACCTTAAAGTCCCATGGGCAAGGACATTTCCACTATCCCAGGTTGCTCCAAGCCCCATCCAACCTGGCCTTGAACACTTCCAGGGATCCAGGGGCAGCCACAGCTTCTCTGGGCACCCTGTGCCAGGGCCTCCCCACCCTCACAGGGAACAATTCCTTCCCAATATCCCATCTTCTTCAGCCTAAGGCCATTCCCCTTGTCCTGTCACTCCATGCCTTTGTAAAAACTCCCTCTCCATCTACCCTGTCAGAGTCATTATCGTTAATCAAATTAGGTGTAAGAAGCTAAGTAAAAATCTGCATAGTAATTTATGCAGATTGCTGTGTAAGCTCTTAAAATGCTGGGCTGAGGAAAAACCAAACCAACAACAAAAACACAAAATAAAACCTGCAGCTTTCTTTGCTCTAATTAAATCCATCCTCCTCTGCCTGCAGGTGCACAGACCCTCCTGTTCATCTCTTTCTCTGATCAGACTCTGTGCAAAATGACAAATTAATAACTTGAATAACAGCAGTTCAACAGGAACAGCCTGATTACAAATCTTGATAGAAAGAGGTATTGTTGCAGGAGTGGTTTCTGTTTAAAATGCAGTAAATCAGATGTCTCTGAAGGGAGGAAAGTGCAGTTTAAAAACTTATTTAAATGAAGGAATGGTAAATAGGAGAGGCAGTGCCCATTTCTCTTATTATGTGTGTACGATCCAGCAACAGAAAAACCTCAGCAGATGAGCTGCTTCAATTTACTGTTATCAGAGGGGATTAGAGCTGAAGATCCCTGATAACCACAAGAGCTTTCCTGTGTTATTAACTGAGCTTGGCGATATTTTTCCTCCTTTAGAACACAAATGAAAAACCTCTTCATTTGCAATGCACATTGGATATTTCCTGCTTTAATGCAGCATTTCTCCACTGCAGTATCAGCAGGAACTTCTGTGCTGTTCAGGAGCCGAGTCCCAACGGGCTCAGGCTGCTCCATGTTGTGAGAAGCCAGGGAGTGAGGAGCTCTTCCCCTGGTCCAGTGCCTGACTCAGACCCCAAAGCCACAGGATGTGGCCCTGACATTCCCAAATTCATTCCCAGTGTGGGGCAAGGGGAAGAAATCTCTCTGCTCTGTGATGGAGTTAAGGGGATGGAGCAGCCTCTCCTCGGCCAGCAATGCTTTAAGCTATAGAACAACAGAATTATTTGGGTTTGAAGGGACCTTAAAGATCATCTCATTCCAAGCCCTGCCACGGGCAGGAATAGCTGCTTTTATAAGATGGCAGCATCACAGCCATGAGAAATGCTCCAAGGGACACTGTTGCAGCGGGAGCAAGGAGGTCCCGTGTCAGGACCGTGGCAACAGAGCCCTCCCACCCTGATCCAGCACCAGGAGGAGCTTCTAGGACTGAAGCTGCTGCCCGAGGGTCCAACCGTGCCCCCATTGCTGCCACCAGCCCCACGGCCCTCCCTGCCACTGCAGCCCCTTCCCCAAGCCCAGCGGTCACCTCTGGAATGCCTTGGGTGGATCTCACACTTGGCAGTGTGTTCATAAAAAGATTCATAAAAGCCTCTGGTGCTGGATCCATGGGGTTGTGAATTGTCTGAGCTTCATTTTTCTCGTGTAACTGAAGTTGTCATTTTGGGATAATCAGGGAAAGCCAACATTTCACAGAGAATCCAACACTCAAGGAGGGAAGTGACAATGGAAGGAGAGCCAGCAGCCAGACACCAGGTCCCTCAGACCCCACCGAGGACACAGCCATCCAGTCTTGGAGACACAAACTGCAAGGTTCCTGTCTGTCCTCCACCACTGCAACGTTATTCCTGCAATTCTGTCGGGTGCAGGAACAAGCCCAGAGAGGCGAAGAAATAAATCGTGCAGACAATTGGGGATTTTAAGCTGTAGCATTAAAAATTTATCCCTCAGATTAATGCTCACCTGCTGTCCAGTCCTGGAGGTGTCCGGCCCCTTTTTAAAGGTCAATTTTATCCACAGGCCAGTCTGGAACAGGGTGTGTTCTGAGAGCTTAATTAGAGACTTGCTGCTGAAATGGTGAGAAAGAAACCTCTGGAGAACACTGTCCTTGTGTCCCTGGGGCTCCAGCCTCGTTCCAGCTGGCCTCTCTTATCCAGGAGGTGAGTGATACTGCCTGGATTTGGGGAGAGATCACAGAATCATGGAATATCCTGAGGTGGACCCACAGGGATCATCCAGTCCAACTCCTGGCCCTGCACAGACACCCCAACAACCCCACCCTGGGCATCCCTGGCAGCGGTGTCCAAACACTCCTGGAGCTCTGGCAGCCTCGGGGCCGTGCCCAGCACCCTCTGGGGAAGAACCTTTTCCTGATATTCTTTGGTTCCCCACATCATCCCCTGATCCCTTTGGTTCCCCACATCGAGGCTGCAGGTTGGAATTGTTTATAAACACTTAAAACACTTAAAAATTTGATTAAAACCACTTAAAACGCTTTAAAAGTGTTGCCTGCACATCTCCATCAAGGTCCTGGATCCTCGCTGGGAGAGCCAGAGCGGCCCCATCCCATCTGCCTGACCCCTCCCGTGACTGAGCCTCAGCCCTTTACTCCACAAAACAAATTCCCATTCACCTCAGATGTGCCTTTAAATTCCCATTCCGAGGCAGAACACCAGCCAAAACTCCCTATGGACCTGAAGCCAAAAGCCTGGATGGAGGATGGAAAATGTTGTTGCCATGTCATGATTTCTGATGAAGAATGATTCCCTTGGAAGGCCACCCACCACATTTCACTGCTCTCAGCTGTGAGGCACCCAACACTGCCCTGCATCAGCCAGGGACATGAGCACAGCTACACATCCCAGCTGATTTTCCATGGGATAAATGCATGGGAATAAAAACAAGCGTGCAAACAAGCAGCTAGCCCTGCCAACAAAGATTCATAAAAGCCTCTGGTGCTGGATCCATGGGGTTGTGAATTGTCTGAGCTTCATTTTTCTCGTGTAACTGAAGTTGTCATTTTGGGATAATCAGGGAAAGCCAACATTTCACAGAGAATCCAACACCAAACCCTAGACCCCAGCCTGGGAGCCTTCCCCAGCTCCCTTCCCTCTGGCTGTCCTTGCTCTCCCCCTGAGGGGCTTATCCAAGCCCTGATCATCCCCCACTGCTCCTGGCCCTCAGCCAGGCATGGAACAGAGGAGAAGAGGATGAGGAAGGCACCAGCCAGGGTAGTTTGGGCAGGCAGACAGGATTTTCATCTGCTTCCCAGTGCCCACGTCAGCACAGAGCTCTGGGGCCCAAGGCTTCCGTGAGCTTTGCGTCAAGATTCTGACTCAACTCCTCACCTTTGTTATGCCCTCGCTCTGGAATTCAATAACATGCTTTTGGAGCTGTCAGGAGCTGTAAAACTTGTTTTCCTGCCTGTTTTCCTGCTGTTTGAGAAATCCATCTGAAATCTAATACAGGGGGGAAAATTGTATTATAGAGCCACAATATCATAAATTGAGCAAGGGCAGGAACTCTCTCACCCTCGCCCTGCTGAGCAGGAGCTCTCTCATTCAGCCCAGCCTCAGAGCAAGGAGCTTGGAACAAACTCAGGAGAGTTAAATCACACCAGGTACCACAGAGCCTTGGAGAGCAAGGACAGGGAGAGATTGCATTGATGTCTTGTTTGTCTTTGTGCTGCCACCCTGCTGATTTGTGTTCCCAGGGGCTCAGCCTGAGCAGGAGTTAATCCTCGATGATCCTTGTGGGACCCTTCCAGCTCAGGATATTCTGGGGTTCTCTGTCCCTACAGCAAGTCCCGGGGAGTCATCAGCTCCTGGAAGATTCTGGTTGGACACGTGGCCCCTTCTGACTTTTTCCATGTCATGTGCTGTCCTCCAGCTTCTTCTTTTCCCATTTCCTTGGACAGCAGTGGAAATCACACTGTAGAGAGCAAATCCTCAAGGGCCAGGAGGAGGAAAAGCAGCACCAAACCCAGGGCACCCCAAGCCCCTGCATGGACCATCATTTCTGGAGAAAGACGTGCCCACGTGGCGCTCAAAGCGGAGCAGAAATGACAGTATCACTTTATACGTGTGACTATGTAGATATTTGCTCCCTGAGCGATCACCCAACTCCTTTATTTAGGCTCCAGGCCTGAGTTTTGAGTTCATATTCCCTGAAAAAGCAGGGAAATGTCAGCTTTTTGAAGGAACATTAGAGGACTTCAAAGCAGATGATCCATTTTTGAGAGCCAGACATGGACATGGTGGAGCAACACCAGAAACAGCCAAACAATTCCCAGAGCAGGAAGGAGCATTAACAATCACCCAATATTTTTAAATAACAAACAAACATGCGACACAAACTGCTGGCAAAAAAAAATTCATGAGCAGGAGAAGTAGCCAAATTCATTAAATAAATTATCCATTACATTTTATTCCTCCTTCAACTCTATTAATGGTTCTAGAACATCTATGCAGCCAAAGATAAGGCTAAATTGTAAATATTTGTCAAAAATAAGTGAAAGAATGTAAGCCTCCCACAAATATTCAATCAGTGGAAGTAATCTACAAATTACATTGATAATGCAACAGGCTAACAGCAAACACTCACAATTAGCTACTTATAAATGAGCCAAGGATCAATAACCACTCATTGAGCCCAATGGGCAAAATATTCCAATTACTATCGCTGCACTTAATCTGGGACTTTGTACAAGAACAGCAGATTTAGGTATTTCCTGATTTATTTCCTACCCTCCAGAGATGAGCAGCATTGAGACAGAGGTGGTGTTTTTATATTTAACAGCCTTCCATGGATTCTTCTCTCCATGAATTTGTTTAATTTTTGAACCAAGGTAAATTTCTTGCATCTGCTGCTTCTGTAGGAAGTTTCCCAGCTGAAAGTGCCCACAGAGCCAGAGGAGCCTTCTCTGGACCTTGCGTCTGTCACCCAGGAAGAGATCCTGGGAGACACAATAAAATTGCTTCTCTCCTCACCACCTACACATCCTTTACTGCCCTTTGTAGATTTTTGAGGCATGAATTTTCTCAAAAAAAAAAAAAAAANTGTAGGCAATAAATTTTCAAAAAAAAAAAAAAAAAAAAAAAAAAAAAAAAAAAAAAGTAAAAATCATCCCTGACAGACCATATTCAACCACGTGTCTCCTCATTCCAGCCTTTGGAACAGCTTCCATCCCATTCCCTGCTGCAGATGGCAGACATGTGCCTCCCTGGACCTTTCCAGCTCTTTTTATGAAATAGCAGCAGAGCTGTCACCTCTCAGTCTGGGGCTGGGGCAGTCTGGAGCAGGAGCTCCCACCCCACAGTGCCCAGCTCCAGTACCTCCTCTGTGATCCTCAGACCACGTGCATGCCACCACCTGGCCCTGGCAATCTGCTACTGCTCATCTTGTCATTTTTCCCTGCCACCTCATCTAGAAATGCCTCAATCCATGACAATCTCCTGTGCGGGGAGGCTCTGACCCCCCCAGCCTCGGTGGGCGCAGACGCAACGCGAGCCCTGTGTTTTCCTGCTGTGCCTTTCCCTTCTCTGAGCCTCCTTTTGCACTTGGGTTGTCAAAGGTCTTCGGAGTTGTCAGAACAATTTTCAGCTCCTGAATCCTTTTTTTAGTGTGTTAGAGGTTTTGTAAGCTGCTCCTATGGCTTTTTAACCTTTTTGAGGGGCTGTCTTTTGTGGTTTTCCATGTAAGCAGTGTTTGCATTCTGTTCTCAGTTCCTTATCTGGATATTACTGCTACTTTTCTGAAGTTGTTTTCGTATTCTCACAGTCTCCTGACTTGATGCCTATCCATGCTTTTTGGTTTTTAGTTTGAACATCTGTCTCAGGTTACAATGCAAGATGTAACCAAAAATGTGTATTCTATCACCAGCTGTTAAACCCAGGTGGGGCAGGGTTCTTTATCTCTTCCATGACACATCCCTGATAACTCCCTCCAGAGGATATCTTCTGTTCATGGGCCACCAAGCCTCACTGCACGACTCAGAAAATTCCATCATCCCAGTGCGAGATGCTCCGCCCAGGGGGAGGAACCAAGCATTCCCACCTGGATATAATCTGAGGTTTGGAACACCACAGGCAGCCCTGACCTGCTGGATTCCCAGAGGAGAAGAGCTACACAACCACCACAGGACCTTCAGAAGAACACCAGACCCTTGTACAGGATCACTGCTTCACCAGAACCACATCTGTCACTCCAACAGGGCTGCAGCCACCATTTAATGGGACTGCTGCCACCGCCCTGCCCAACAGGGTGTCAGGGTGTGTCCTGACTCTGCAGTGTTCCTGTGCTACTGCATTTATTTTAATTTTCCTGTTAAATGGTAGTTTTGACTTGGGATCTCTCACTGGTTTGCTTTCAAACTAGTACAGCATCCCAGCGGGAATGGAAAGGCCGTGGCTTCTGGAGGGGATCTTCTTTTCTAGGAGAGCTTGTCAAAGAAAGGGCAGAGCCTGCAGCCTTTCCTCCACCTCGTTCAATCCTCCTCACCTTTGGCATGGCCTGATTGATGTTTTGGACATCCCTGATTGTTGACCATGCAGTCAGACCACCTCTGCAATCAGACCCCTGCACAAATGAACAGACAAGACATTGAAAATTCATCTCAGTTCCTCATGAGAATGACTGGCCTCATCTGTTCAGGACCTCAGCTTTCCACACCCACCATGGAAAGTGATTTTATTCTGCCAAGATTAGTTGTGGAAGAAAAGAACCCAACCATTGCACAGATGAAATATGTAATGACTAACTTTTAGTGACGTGTACATCCAGTTATGACTTCTGCCTCTACTCCTAAGCTCAGGGAGGCAAATATCACAGCAGAGATCAGCCATCAGATGTCTTAATGCACTTGGAGACTGCTGTCTCTGCTGAGAGTGTGCATGGCAAGACTGCCATTTCTGGGGGTGCTTTCTGTCAAGTGCTGTTTCAGGAGCTCTCTCTGCAGCAAGGTTGGATCCCTGTTGGATGCTCTGTTGTTCCTTGGCAAGTGCAGATTCCCTGGATCTCCCAGTCCCAGCCCTGACAGGCAGCAGGATGTGTTTGCAGAGAATCTGAAGTGGTGACTCGGGCACTTATCCATCTGAAACATCCCTGCTCTTGCTGAGACACCACAGCAGCCACAGTTCTGCCGTTTGGTGTTCCCCAGTTTGCTTCCCTCCACAAAGCCAAGGGTTCAGCAGTACCCACAGCCACAGCCCAGCTCCTTCCTGGGAGCCTGGGGGCAGCTGAGGCAAGTGAGACAGGGAGGGGATTGTGCCTCAGTGACTGCTGAGGGTGCAGCACGAGAGAAATCTGTGGGTTTGGAAGATTCCAGGATGTCCTGGTTTGGGGAAGTCAGGCAGGTTCACATATCATGGGTTATCACATCAGGTTGTGTCTCCTCTGAACCCTGCTGTGCTTTCACCATCCCTGTTTTCCCAGGAAACCTGCTGAGCCCTGGCACACCTAAACTGGGATCTTTACAGTGGATTAAGGACCTGAGACAGCAGCAGCCCCAGCTGTGGGGAAGGACTGATCCACTCCTCAAGTCCCACCATCTTCCTCCTCTGCAGAGTATTAGGAATATCCAAAGGGAAAAAATCCCTGCACCCCCTGCTGATGGAGCAGAGACCCCCCTAGGGTAACCCCTCAGCACTCAGGGGGCTGCACAACTCACTTCCCCGCTCCCCTCAGTATGAAGCCAAGAAATTCACCAAAAGGAAACAGGTACTTTATAAAAAAGAATATCCCACATGATGTGCTTCAAAACAAAGTTACTGGGCTGGGTTATGAAAGCTGGAGAACTGGCAGGGAAACACTTAGTGCAGGGTGTCAGCAGTGTGCCCACCCCAAAACTGGGACAGTTTCTGCACCAGTCACTGCTGGCCTTGCCCACTGCCCTGTCTCAGCAGCCCTGTTTTGCTCATCAAAAAGATCACAGGAACAAAGAACCATTTAGGTGGGAAAAGCCCTCCAAGACCATCGAGTCCAACTGTTCCCTCAGCACTGCCAAGGCCACCACTGACCCCTGTCCCCAGGTGCCACATCCACCTGTTGTTTGAATCCCTGCAGGGATGGTGACTCCACCACTGCCCTGGGTGGCTGTTCCAATGCCTGACCACCTTTTGGTGATGAGATTTTTCTTAATATCCAATCTAAACCTTCTCTGGTGCATCTTGAGGCCATTTCCTCTTGCTCTGCTGAGATCCCCTCTGCCCCTGGACCCGAGTGTCCACCTGCACTTGCAATGATGGTTCCTGACCAGCATCTCTTATTTCTGGTGGCTGTGACTTCCCTGCTGGGAAACAAAGCCATTCCCAGCACAGGGAGGATGAAATCATCACCAGAAGTCAAAACCTTTTTAGATCCTGCTATAAAACAGGCCACGGGACACAGTGCCTCACCCAGAGCAGTTCCTCTCCCACTGAAACCCCCCTGGCCTCCTCCCCATGGGGCCTGAGACTTTGTACAAAGGCAGGTGATGAAAGGACAAGGGGGAATGGTTTTAAACTGTAAGAGGAGAGATTTAAAAGTTCTTCCCTGTGAGGGTGGGCAGGCCCTGGTACAGAGTGCCCAGAGAAGCTGTGGCTGCCCCTGGATCCCTGGAAGTGTCCAAGGCCAGGTTGGATGGGACTTGGAGCAGCCTGGGATAGTGGAAGGTGTCCCTGCCCATGGCAGGGGTGGAACAAGATGAGCTTTAAGCCCCTTCCAACCCAAACCATTCTATGATTCTATGAAATTTCCCATGTTCTCCCTCCACCATGCAGGGCAGAGCTTCCTGAGGCTTCAAAATGCATCAGTGGCATTGGGTGCAATTCCAGGGTCTCCTGGCTGTGGGCAGAAATGCACTCCCCATCCTTCATCCTGCTCCCATCCCAGCATGGACCAGGTGGCAACAGGAATGAGGGCAGAAACTGGCCAGAGAAGGTCTTGTGGCACCATCCCTCGGCCCCATGTGGCTTTTTGCTTCTGAAAAGTGTGGACACAGCCCTGGCTGATGGGGTGGCAAGGCAGCTGGGGTCAGGCTCAGGCTCTCCAGGCTCCCCAGTGGGGATGAAGGGAGGCAGCTGGAGCAGCCTGGAACGGAATCCACTCCTGTGCTACTGAGTCGTCTTGGGAGCAATTCACAGGTTGGTAACGGGACCCAAGTGGGGAACAAGTGTCATTCCAGCTGTAATGAAAGTGCTTTAGTCCCAAAAAAACCCCAAACCCAGTTTTAAAAAGAAACATGAGATGGATTCATTCCAGGATTACTCAAATACCTTGCTTTGGGGGGATATACTTCACTTCTCTTTTAACTTTAATATCACATTAGAGACTGCTTGCTGGGATAGTGGAGACTGTATCCTGAATACTTTATTGCCAGGCTCTGAGAGCTGGTGGAGTGTTTTGGATAATAGAAATGAATAATGTATCATGCATTCATTGCCTACCAGACTGATTTGTTTACTAATAATTTAGTTTAAAGTACATTATTGTTTTACTACTCATACACTGATTTACTTCCTAACATCAACTAAACACATATCATTAAATTAGAATAATTTTTAACTCTAAAAATGTATTGTTTACAATTTGCTCCTTAGAAGGCATTTGATCTCAGCTGCATAAATTTGTCTCCAGGGTTATGTGTCCAAAGTGTTCTTTAAACCATCTCTGGGATGTTTCCAGACTTTGTTTGGTGCCTAGGGTTCATTCCAGCCCTCGTTGCTCAGTGCTTCAGCAGAGGAACTCAGTAAAAACAAGAGGAGTCCATCATTAGCAGAGCCTACAAGACACTCTGACAGAAAAGAAGCCTGAGGCTCCATGGTGAGCTTTTCCCTGGAGTGACTCTTGTTCCTGGGAAGAGCAGCAAGTGCATCATTCCATATTCCTGCTCACAGCTCTGCACTGCAGAACCACTCACACGCGGGTCCTTCAGCAGATTTTGCAACAATTTCTGTGTTTAAGAAATGTAGAAGCAGATTCTTCAGTCTTTGAGGCCTTTCTCCTGGCTCAGCCTATGGAATGAATCCAAAGGCAACAGCTGAAGGAAAAGAATAAGGTTTAGGATGGTTGCTAACAACCCTAACACCTCTTTGCAGCCATTTCACTGAAGCTCAGCTGACTTTGTAGTGATGCCATGAAGGAAAATCTCTCTTAGTCACAAGTTTCATTCCCTGCAGGACCCAGGCTGCTAAATACACTCCTGATCCTTAAAGTCATCCCACATTTTAGCTCCCCGGACCTGTGGAGGAAGGTGAACCAACTGGGGCTTCTCAGCATAAACCAGAGGAGACAGAAGAAGGAGAGGATGCAGGAACACTCTTTAAAGATGCTGCCAAGAAAGAGACTGACTGTTTTCCATGAGTGTGGAGGGAAGGAAACCATTCATTTAAAACACAGCATGAAATATTCTCTTTACTCATTAAGAACTTTTAAAAAAAACATGTTGCAGGCAGTAGAGGACTGGAGGAGATTGGTGCAAACCCAGTGAATCCTTCATGGGAGGCTGCAAGAAGTGACTGGACCACCACCTGTGGGGTGAGATGGGGCTGATGGTGAAAACCTGGCTCAGCTCCAGACTTTCCCACAGCTTTTCCCAAGTTTCTGCATTCCTGGCTGGGGAGTGCAGTTCTGGAGCTGTGGGGTGTGGGAGTGTCAGAAACCTGGCTTCCAAAAGACACAAATGTACTCTGAATTATTTATATCTTCTGTACTTACATTTGAGTAAATAAAATGATTCTGGAAGAGGGTTCTGGATGGATTCACTGCTGGGGATGCTCAGCCTCCACCTGCTCCTACCTGAGCTCTGAGAGAGGTTTGGAGGAAGGAGAAGGGTCTGTGCTGCGTGGACAACCTTCATTTGAGGTAAATGGGGTCAAAGGATGTTTGCTGGAGGTGGGAAGTTACCTCTCAGCTGTCGATTCGTGACAAAGATGAACTGAGGTGTCACAAAGCCTGGGGATGGACTCCCCAGCCAGACTCTGCAAATCCTCCAGAGAGAAAACCAGCACAAGATATTGGGCTACAGAGAGCCCAGAGCAGGCAACCTTCTTTTAACTTCCCCCTCAGACCTGGAGGAGTTAACAGTGTCAGAGCAGAGGGAAGCATCCCAACATTGCTCTCAGGGATAAGAGCTGGGAAGAGATTGCAGAGCTTACAGGATGAGAAAGAAATTAACCGCAGCACACAAAACCCCAATATCGCCGCTGCAGGCTCATCCACTTGGTGAAACCAATCTAATTTGTTGGATTCTTTATTCCCAAAGCCTCTTGAGACCTTGGAGTAACAGAAAGAAGATGCCCAGAGAGAAAAGAAAGTTTCTAGCCTGGAGGAGCAAAAGGGATGTCATGTTTATTTAAAAAGAGAGAGGGGACAGGGACACAGGAGGAAATCCTGGGTGTCTCCAAGCCCTGCCAGGCAGATCCCAGAGGATAAGTGTTGTCAGAAGTTGGATTTTACTGAAACAGCCCTGATAAAAGCCAAGGAGGAGCCCTGCATGGTGGCCATGGATTGAAAGGTGTTGGTGCAAAGGTGAAGCAAGAGCTGGAACAGCCATTCCCAGCCTCTCCCTGGCAGGCAGCACAAGTCCCCTTTGGAGAGATCACCCTGGTTTGCTCCAGGAAGCTGTGGAAGAGAAACAGCCCAGGGAACTCAGAGCAAAGGGCTGTGGTGCTTCCAGAGCCAGGGGGATAAAGGAGGGATGTGCTGGAAAGTGGGAACGTGGTGGACAGGAGGGAGCAGCCTGGAGGAGGTGGAGGAAGTCACCCAGTCACCAGGAGTGTGCTTGTGGGCCAGCTGGTGTGGGAAAGCACTGAGAGGAAAATGCTCCAGGCTATGAAAATTATTTCCTTAACACATTGAGAAAACAGGCTGTCCATGGATCACAGAAGAAGGGGGCTGGTCAGGCACCAGCCACTGGCACATTTCCAGGAACACTCCTGGGAGTTGCCATGAACATTCCCTCAGTGCCCAGAAGGGATTCACTGCCTGCCCTGTGTGATTGTACATGGCAAAGTGCTGCAGCTCCCAGGGAATGGGCAGAGCCTCAAGAGGATTATTCAGGATTTGTGACTGTCCTTTCTCAGAGCTCTTGGCTGCACCTGAATCCGGCTCCATGTGTGCTGGAGATCCATGGTGTCCTGTTCCAAGCTTTGCCCAGTTGAATTTGGATATCTCACAGCCTCTCTTGCACCCCTGGTTCAGTGCCTGATCACCCTCTGCATGATTTTCTTTCCCCCTTCTGTCTAATGAGGATTTCCCCTGGTCCCACTTGTGTACTCTCACCTGCCCTCCACGAACCTCTGGGAGGAGCTGCATCATCCCCCTCCTGTCAGGCCATTGCAGATGATGATGAGATCTCAGCTTCACCTTCTCTTCTTCAGGCTGAACAACCTGACCCCCTCAGCCTCTCCATCCCTGACCATTTTGTTCTCCATCCCTGACCATTTTGTTCTCCATCCCTGACCATTTCAATGGCCGGACACACTGGCCTTGCACTGGGAACCAAGAGGGCAAGGATCCCTTTCCTTGCCACGCTGCCACCCTCACTAACACCTTTTGCAGGGGCTCGGTGTCCTTTATCTGTGACTTGTCCACCAGAAGCCCCAGCACCTTTTCCTGCAAATCTGTCCCTAGATCCAGCAGTGTCAGCTCCTGGTGTTCCTCCCAGGATTTTGCTTTTGTATTTATTGACCTTTGTAAGGCTCCCCACAGCCCATTCCTGCAGCTGCCCAGGTCCCCATGGCCAGCAGCTCTGTCCTCAAGGTCCCCACTGAGCCCCAGAGTGTGGGGAAGCTGCTCCAAAGTCTGTGCTGCCAAGCTGAGCAGTTTTATTCTGTAACAGCTCCAAGAGTATTGCTCTGTTTCCATACAATTTAAAACAGAAATTAATAAGATTATTTTTAATTGAAATGGAGTTGGCATTCTGTGCTCCAGACTCTGCATAACCCAAAGTTTCTGATGCCTGACCTGCTCATGTATCTAAATCTGCTTTCCCTCATTCAGATGAGAGCTGCTCACATTATTCAGTGATTCCATCCACGAGCCAAACCCATTTTTGCAAATGTATTCATTGCTCCCTCCTGTTTGTTGACTTGTTGTGTGAAGGACATTCAGCCTGGCTGGAGGATTTGGGAACATTTTGCTTTGTTTGCCAAAGAGAGGGTGCGGAATTTTACTCAGGGCATGGCTGAGACACTCTGAGCTCAGTCCCACCCTGACATGAACCTGTCCCATGGCACTGCCAGGGAGGATTGAGCCCTCGGGAATTCCTGAGCTTGGCCTTGGCCCTTGTTGTCCATGCCCTGGCAGGGCTAGGCTTGAGAAAATCTTGGATTGTGTTTCCACTACATTGGCATCAGATTCCTTCATTCAGCCACTGAAGTGTTTTCCCCTTATCTAATTATCTTACAATGATATGTTAGAAAGTTTTGAAATGCTACTTTTAAAAATTTGGGGCAGGAAATGCCCAGGATTTGCCCTCTCACAGAAAGATAAGCAATAATGTGCAAAAGGAAAATAATCACATTTCCTTTAAATGGAAATGTCCTTTCTGGGTCCTCTGGGACATCTGCAGATCTGATACCCTGGGGCTATCAGGGCAGGCCCCCATCCCACAGGCTGGAGCCTCTCTCCCAAAGAACACTTGGATCCCACCTCTGGCAGCAAGGGATGAGCCCACCCCCAGCCCCGTCCACCTCACACGACCCCAATCAATATCCCCATTAGAGAGCCACTGAAGTGGAAGTAATTTGGCCGTGAGTTGTTGCTGGAGGTCTGCTCTCCTTCCTGCCTGGGGCTGCAAAGGCTCTCGGGGTGAAAGATTTACAGTGTTTTGGAGAGACAGGGTTATCCTTCATGAGACGGGAACAGTGACAAGCTGGGTTGTTTCATCTTCATTCCCCTCCTGAAATCCCTCTTGATTCATTACACTTTGTCCTTCCTGTTGCTGTAATGAAATAAAAATGTTTATGTTGATATATAAAGATAGCAGCATTGATTTTCCTTTCTGCAGTAGATTTGATTACCATCAAGCTTCCAAAGCCTTCCTGAGGTCTCTTTTTATTTTATTGCAACACCTTTTCAAACTCACAGCTTTTTCCTAATTGTGTTTTGTGCTGAGAGAAGCATGTGGAAGGACTGGGGAGGGATGCAGGTGAGCTCTCAGAGGGGCCCTTTCACTGCATTAAGATGTTGAGATGCTCTGATTTCACCAAGACGCTGCTGCGCAAATTCCATATTTTGCAAAGACTGGAGATGAAATTATAAATATGAGACTGCGAGCAAAGTTATTTCAGATTTATTATTGCTGCTTCTGGATTTTCATTTCTTCTCTGATCCCTGGGGCTTTTAGAGGTTTACCAATGTTCTGACACTATTTGTATTCCTGTCTCAGTGCAGGATGTGCTCGTAGGAAGGGATGCGCAGGTGTGGGGAAAATGTTCAGGTGCCTTAAATACGATCAAAACCAGAGCCAGATTTAAAGTTTAGACAACATGTTTGTGTCTCTGTGTTAAACCAGAGGAAGAAATTCCAGCCTGGAAATCTCTGGGAGAACAGAAAGATTTGACATTTGCAGCTGAATTTTACACCTCGGTCTCTTGAGGTTCCTTCTCCACCCCCATCCTGCCCTGTGGCATGGGGGAGAGCAGAGGCTGAGGCTGTGCTGGTGCAATATTTCCAATCCTCGAGATGCAAAAAGCACTGGAAACTTTAACACTGCCTGTGCTGTTCCAGACCAGGACATGGAAATCACCCCGAGGCTACTGGGACAATCCCCTGCACAGCTGCTCTGGTTCCAGGGCTAAGCTGGTCCTACAGCAAAGCCTGCCTTGGTAAGCTGCTTAGAGTTATTGATTACTGAGGCAGAATGTTAATTATTCTGGAATGCATGGAAAGGCTGCTTGTTTCCATTTTTCCTGATGACCAGTGTTCCCCAATTAATCTTGGCTTTGTTATGAATTCAGCAAAGATTACTCGTAATCACGGAAGGAATTGATTTTTCAGGTTTCAATGTGTTTCTGTTCAGCACAACTTCACCATTTCCTTGTTTGCCTCAAAAAAAAGGGGATATACATGAAGCTGGAGCAGGCTTTTCCCTCCAGCTGTTCATTTAGTGGTTTAAAGATCAGCTTCCCAATAGTGCCTGGAAGCACATGTTGGAGTAAGGCTGGATTTAAAATGTCTGTGGAATTCAGCTGCTTCTTCAATGAGCTTTCTGGAAAGATCCTGGATGAGCCTTCCCAGTCCACTAGCACAGAATGTTAAATGTGCATAGACCTGGGATTGATGGCCAGACATCTTTCTTAGGAATCCTGTGATTTTTCCATGGCCCTACAGTAGGAATTCCATTAGTTTCTCCTAAAATCCTTTTGTTTTCTAAAAAATCACTCACCGGAAATGAAATCTCAGCAAGCCAGCAGAAGTTTCAAATTATTTCCATTCAAAGGACAGATGATTATTTTCTTTTTGCACATTATTGTTTGCCTTTCTGTGAAAGGGCAAATCTTGGCCATTTCCTGACTCAGAATTTTTAAAGTAGCATTTCAAAACTGCCTAAAATATCAGTATAAGGTATTTAGACAAGGGGAAAATGCTTCAGTGGTTAAATGAAGGATTCTAATGCTAATAAAGGGGAAGCACAATCCAAGATTTTCTTCAGAGAGTCGTTCAGTCTCTTTTCAGATGGTTGACTTGGGGATTTTCCTGCATCTTTTCTGAGCTCTGATTTTTTTTCCTACTTCTAACTTAAAAGCTGTTAGAAAATGTCCAAAGGAAGGACATGAGAATGGTGAAGGGGAAGCCCATGAGGAGCAGCTGAGGGCACTTGGTCATCTGGAGCAGAGGACACTGAGGTCACTGAGGTCATTGAGGTCAGACCTCACTGCTCTGCTCTGGGACCAGGAACAGCACCCAGGGAATGGCTGGAGCTGTGCCAAGGCAGGGTCAGGCTGGATACCAGGAAAGGCTCTTCCCCACAGAGGGTGCTGGGCACTGCCCAGGCTCCCCAGGGAATGGGCACGGCCCCGAGGCTGCCAGAGCTCCAGGAGCGCTTGGACACTGCTGCCAGGGATGCCCAGGGTGGGGTTGTTGGGGTGTCTGCGCAGGGCCAGGAGCTGGACTGGATGATCCTGTGGGTCCCTCCCAGCTCTGGAGATTCCATGATTCTGTGACCTCAGCTGCCATGGTGTGGCAGCCCAGTTCCTTGCTCCTCCTTTCAGGTAATGAATGTATTGAGTATGATTCCTCACCCCACATATGCTCTGAACCCGAGCTGTTCAACTACAAGAGGCACAAGGTGACCACTAGATGATGTGACCCTAAATCCTCCCACATGCTCAGGCTGAGTGGCTGCACTGCAGGACCAAAGAATGACCCCGAGCTGGAGCTTGAAAAATGTCAGGCATGAAGTTACAGGATCCCAGAACGGTTTGGGTTGGAGAGACCTTAAAGATGATCTCATCCCACCCCCTGCCATGGGCAGGGACACCTTCCACTATCCCAGTGTGCTCCAAGCTGGCCTTGGACACTTCCAGGGATCCAGGGGCAGCCACAGCTTCTGTGGGCACCCTGTGCCAGGGCCTCCCCACCCTCATAATAAAGAATTTAATGTGTTTATCTAATCTAAATTTCCCCTCTTTCAGTTTGATTCCGTTCCCCCTTGTCCTGTCCCTACAGTTGCCGAGGAAGAGTCGCTCTCCTGCTTCCTTGCAGCCCCTTCACACACTGGGAAGGTGCTGGGAGGTCTCCACAACCTTCTCTTCTCCAGGCCGAGCAGCCCCGGCTCTCTCAGCCTGTCTCCAGAGAGGGGTGCACACCTGAGGGGGGCTCTGAGCAGTTCCACACCTGCTGACAGCCAGGATTTTTAGTACTGGGGTTTTAGCGAGATAAACGCTGGTGTCTCTTGGCTATTTCCGCCCCCGAGACCCACTGGGGGAGGTGACAATCTCAAATTTCATCTCAAGAAGGACACCTTCACCAGCGTAACCCTGAGCTACAGACCCTCACTTTGTACTTCTTCTCTCCAGCTGCATCTGAATCCTCAGGAAACTCCCTGAGCATTAAACTCTTTGTTAGCTGCATTAGCCCGGGAGGTGCTGGTAATTGAAGCATTGTTAGGGCTGCTTTTCATTCCCAATCACTCTGCCAGAGATGCTTTCACACACAGAACCCTGCAATTTCCCTGGCAATGGGCTGGGCACAAACCCCTGCTAAGCTGAGATGTCTTTTTGTATGAAGTCAATTACTGTAGAAAATCCACCAATACAAAGGGCATAATGCAATTATTTGGAATTGATTCCTAATAAGCTTATGAATAGGCACATGGGCAAGTTGGAGTTTGCTGAGGGAGTTTATAATAATAGCTGTCACGTTCCCATTAGCTTCCATCCCAGGGGATTTCACAGCACTCTGCAAATCCTGAACTCACATCTCTAAAGAGGAAGCGTTGCCCAACGCCCACCTGCGTTTTGCTTGGCAAATCTGCATTTAATCCCCCCTTTCAGCACGGGGAAAGAAAGAAAGAATCCTGAGTTCGTTCTGCAGGGGACTGGGAGGAGAGACCCCCACAAGGACCAGCAGGGACAGGAAGGTGCAAAACGAGGTGACAACCTGGGCTAGGGGAAGGTGTCCCTGCCCAGATGGGCTCACCCAAACCCATTCTGGGATTCTCTAAATTTGAAAGAAGCCTATTTAGACCCAAATCAGCCCTTAGAGGGGAGGGTCGATCCTATCTCCAGGCCAAAACTGGGAGACACGTCTCTCCGTCTCTCCGTGGGCTTTAAAGGAACCTAAGAGGGAAGAACACGGACTTAGCCCCGCAGCTTTTCACAACCTAAAGCTCCTCCCCACTCTGCCATCAAGTCTCAGTGATGCCTTGGGGTTTAGCTTTTATATGTTTCAAATCATGTATTACTTAGTGTGAAACTCTGAAGTGTTTTATAGCCTGCCAGCTGTTGTTCTCTCATGCTCAGATAGACATGACAAAGCCTCTCTGGGTTTGCTCTCCAAGGACACCCAGAACATCCTAGGCCCAAAATGTGTAAACCAACATCTTGGAAAGAGGGGGCAAGCTTAGAGAAATTACATCATTAGCTAAAGTTTTAATTGGCGAATTAATGCTGATATGCAAATTGTTAGGAAAATTAATCCACAAACACCAGAGGTTTATGTCCAAAAAGGAGACAGAGGAGTCCCGTTACTTTATTCGAATAAAGGGAGAGGCCATGGGGCATTCCCCTGGGGTCTCTCAAATTTTTGGAGGTCGCAGCCTCCTTTTTATCCCAATTTCCTGGCCGCATTTTCCCTCTCTCTTTCCCCATTGGCTGAGGTACTCAAGAGGTACAGACTTCTCGGAATGCCTAATACCTAAGGTTCCCTTCTAATGCATAACCCCCCCGTATTTTTAGTTCTTATTGAATTTTATGATTTTCCCATTGTTTATTTTGTTTCTCAATATCCAATTTTATTTATCAGTAGACCTATATTCTGTTTGTAGAGTCAAATCTCTTTTCCATTCATCAGTCAGTGGAATCCTACCCATTGTTTCCTTTCAAAATGGACCAAATCTATAAACGTGTGAAGAACTCGTGACTCATTGTCCATCTTGGGGTCCATTTTGGCAGCAGCCTCTGGTCTCCCCAGGGTGTACCTTTGAAGGCCTTTCAAATAAATATCACCTTTATTCCCTTATTCCTGTCTAGTCTCTGTTTCCAGGTAGCCACTTCAGGCATCACCAGCGCAATCGCAAGCCGTGGGCACTTTGGGTTTCGGCAGGGAAGCCAAGTGAGGTTGATAACAGCAGCCACAGGGATGATAATGAGGTGGGAGCATCTCCAGGAGGATGCAGCACCTGGCAGCCAGCCAGGGAGGAAGGGAGCAGGGGATGGCAGCCAAGCACAGGGACACAGATGGCTGAAAACACAGCTCCTTCTTGGGGATTCACAGGGGCTCCTGCTGCGTTTAGGAGAAATTTTCTGTGCTCACTTTGTAAAGCTCCAGAGACATCCAAAGGCGGGAGCTGCCCAGGGAAAGAGGAGTGACAACAGCAGGAGCTCTAATGAGGCTGTCAGGGTCGGTGTTGGCCATTCCTGTCCAGTGCAGCCTGGCCCTAGGAGAGATTTCATGGCAAATCTAAATAAAGCTGAGGCACCCAAGTGAAACTGAGGCATTTATTCCCCCTACAATAAATATCTCCTGGTCTGTAAGGAGACCACGGCTTTATTTATTTTTCTCTCTGAGATGAGCTTCACATGAGTTTGCAGCCCAGGAAAAGCAGCATCAGCACAGACAGGATTGTGCTGGAATAAATCAATTTCTTCATCTGGCATCCCCCACATTTATTTGGCAACCTGGTCTAATGGTTTTTAGGGGTTTTTTTAGAGTTGCAGTGGACATGAAATAAACCTGACCCTTCTTAATTCATATTCATCTCAGTTCATGCCATTTGAAGAAGACTTCACTTTCTAAGCAGACCAGATAATAATTAATAGACTGGATAATTGCACCATCAGCCCTGCCGTTTTGCAAGAATGAGGATGTGTTACTTTAATATTTTAAAACTTCCCAGATTGTTCCAGACATATGGGGATTTTATAACAGTTACTGTGCCAGGCTGCTGAAGGACCAGGCTTAACTGGAGTTATTGTAATCATGCCATTGTTTTCGAAAGGCTCTGAAAAACATAGACATTGCAAAGAAATATTGACAGCTGAAATAGATTCCAGGATGGGAACTGGGAAATTGCTCCATTAAAGCACGTGTGTATTACAACATTAGGCAATTATTAAATTAACAGATGGCAGAGGCTGCTCAGAGCCCTGCAAACAGAGCTAAGCAGCAAGTGAGGAAGGGAAAGTCAGATGCTAATGCAGGCAGGAATCTGAATACCCCTCTCAATCACTGGCCCGTGGGAATTCCAGGGATTAAAGGGATGCCTCAGTCGCCCAGCAGCAATAAAAGTGATGAATCACTTGCTACTGGAAATCCGTGCATTCCCCCACTCCCCCAGTTTATGGTAAATTGGTCCCCAAAAGGTGATTTCCCTGCTTTCCCCAGCAGCAGAGGAAAAATAGTGAGGAAAGAGAGGGGAAGCAAAGCAGGTGAAGTCACAAAACAGGGTAACATGGGCCTTTGCCCAGGGGTGAGCCTGGGAATGCCCACCTGGGGCACAGCAAAGTCCAGGTCACCCCCCACACCTCTCCTGGAAGGACCCCCACCACATCCTGCACCTCCACAGCAAACTGCTCCAAAGGACAGCCTGGAATGGCACTTGGCATCTTTATTCCTTGTACCACTCCCCGTGGTTAAGGGATTAAATTTCACCAGAGCAGAGCCCGTAAGGCTGAGGAACCACCACGTGCTGGAATCTGCCAAGCAGCACAGCCCTGGCAGCAGGAGAGGGCTCAAAACCTCCTGGGCAAGGGTGCTGTAAGAGCCCTGTGGCAACTGGGACACAATCCCTGTCCCTGCTCTGGGCTGGGATGAGGAGGATTTTGACCCTGGGCCAAGCCCTGTCCCCTCCAGGAAAGGGACTCTGCTCCTGCCTCTGCCATTTCCTCAGCTGTGAGGAGTTTTAATCCTTGTTAATTCTGAGGGCAAAAGCTTGAGAAAGGCTCATTAGCCTGGAGGTAAGAGCAGAGCTTGGGAAGCAGCTTTGCCTAGGGAACAGGGAACTGTTTCTACAAAGCTTCACAGCGCTGGAAAAGTGGAATTTACCATGGAGGCATCCAGGCCCTATCCTTGGACTGCCAGACCACTTTCCTGGGCACATGGCTGATCCCCTAAATCCCCTCAAGCAGCAAGAAAATTCAGACGACAACAACTTCTTGAGCAGTTTATAACCCCAGGCCTCTACTTCAGCATGAAACATTTTGCATTAAGTGGAAAACTGTGTGTGAAAAATTAAGTTCACTCTCCTGTTATTTGAAAACTTTAATAAAGGACAATAAGGGACAAAGAAAATAAAACAAAAGTCACAGCGCTGGGTGCTTTTGGCTCTCAGCCAAGAGCACACCTGTGACCTCGGAGACATCTTTTACATACACCCGGTATATTACATGTTCATACACAATTAGACATATTCATAAACAATTATACATATTCAAAACCCTTTCCCGTAACAATTCAGAATGGAATCTTGCTCCGGCAGTTCCCGGAGTTGGAATTAACAGATGGTTGCATATTCTAACCCTTTCGAGTAACAATTCAGAATGGAATCTTGCCCCGATAGTTCCCGGAATCAACAGGACTTACCTGTTGGTATGCCGGTAGCAGGGGGGTCCAGGCAAATAGTTCATAGGCATAGCTATTTCTAAGTTTGGTTTTTTTTTTTAAATGAAAAAAAGTATTAAGAAAACCACATCTTCACAACAAAGCTACCTTATACAGCATTTTACATATAGCATCTATTTGTGACAAAGCCACTGTTACAAAAGCTACTTTAACATCACTTATTTTAATATTTGCAGAAAGCCAATATTATAGCATCTATTTATCACACTGTGCATTGAGCCACAAAGTATTTAAGAGTTGGATTTTTGGGAGAAGGACACTGAGCGTTGTTCCAGTTCTCCAAAGCTCAACAGTTCCTTGAAAAAGTTTGGGTTTGGCTGTCACATGGGAAAAGAAATCAATCATTCACACCATTTTAGCAATTATCCCACTTTTTAGATTTAATTTGTCAAAACTGGAACCCTGAGTTAAATTCAAACCCAAAATAGCTGTTACGTTGTTCTGGACTTTTTAATATTTACTAATAAAATACAAGTAAAATTCCTCTTTTTTTGCAATTTTTTTCCCCGCTGCTGGCAAGGTCGGGTCTGCACACAGCTCCCCAGGATGGCAGCAGGGATTAAACACATCCTTTACCTGCAGGAACCATTGGGTTTTACAAATTAAACAGGCAATAGGTGGTTGGAGGGTTTTGTACCCACAGTCAGATGGTCAAACCTCTCCAAAGCAGCCTGGAGAGAAAGGTGAACTCTGAGAAATGTTTCACACAGGGAATGGTGCAAAAATAAAAGTCAGACTGAGAATCATAGAACAAAATCATGGAATATTCTGAGCTGGGAGGGACCCACAGGATCATCCAGTCCAACCCCTGGCCCTGCACAGACACCCCAACAACCCCACCCTGGGCATCCCTGGCAGCAGTGTCCAAACACTCCTGGAGCTCTGGCAGCCTCAGGTCTGTGCCCATTCCCTGGGGAGCCTGGGCAGTGCCCAGCACCCTCTGGGGAAGAACCTTTTCCTGATATCCAGCCTGATCCTCCCCTGGCACAGCTCCATGTTATTAATATCTTATATCTATAATTAACTCATATCTTCTGATTCAAAGATGAGCCACAGCTTGGCTTAGAACTCAGAACTCTTTCACTCTCCCAGCCAGGGACTGGGGATGTGTGATGGGTTGAGCCTGAGCTGATGGACAGCTCGTTTGACCAGTGGTGCTTTTCGCAATTTCCATATATAAAGGCTGGAGGGACAAGAAGTGCTCTCTCTCTTTGGGGTTTGGCGTTCCAGCAGGAGGTTTGGGGGGAATGGCGGCCGAGGTTTTCGCTCCTTGGAGCGGCCTCGAGCCTCTTCCCTTCCCCAGTGCCGGGAACACGGCCCCGGGATGCCGGCGGGACGATCTCCTCAGAGCTCGACAACTGAGAAACAACTGTGTTCCCTGCAAGTAGCTGCAACATCCAGCCAGGGCTCCTGAGAACTGCCCCCTCCCCCCTCCACGTGGCTGCGGGGATCCGAGCCGAGACCGATGGGCTGAAAGACTAACATCAAGAAGCCAGCAGCACAAAGGTGAATGGGGCTTTCTTCATCATAAAGCCTGAACGATGGAGACTACTCTTCATCATGGCATTTTTCGAAGTCAGAAAGAAAGAAAGAGAAAGTGAAGCCGGGAAATGGCGGACGGGGAAGAAAGAGGGGCGTGGTCACGCTTGCAGCGCGAAAGCTTAAAACTGCCTTCTGCAAACCGTGGTAAAATCTGTAATACTCCAAACTTTTTTTTTCTCTTTAATCCATTTAAAAGACATGGGGGGGTAATGAAGAGTTTTGGATGCAGCCTATGTGCAAAAGAGGACCATACAAAGTGCCCAGAAATGTGGGAAGCTGTAATGTGTAGAGATATAAGAAACTTTTAAGATTTTCTGTGGAGAAGCGAGTTGCTGCTTTAAGCTAGAAACTGTTCACCCTTAAAAAAGGACTACCCCATGTTGTGGCCCATGTGATCCCATATCCATGGGAGAGGTGTTTTCCCGGTAACAGCTTTATTCCCGGGCGGGGGCTGTTGTACTGGGGCTGATACAGTTTTGGGAGACCACGGATTGCAAAGGAAACCTCTTTTCTCCTTACTCGGTAGAAAGATTCTTAAAATTGTGAATACTGACTAAGAATTATGTGATGTTATCCTTTGTGCTGGTTTAGGGAAGACGAAAGGAGGAGGGGGGTGTGAGTAAAAAGGGGGATTTTGCTTTGATTTTCTTATTATTTTCTTTTCTCTTTTAATTCTGTTAATAAACTTTTCATTTTCTTTAAGTTTGAGCCTGTTTTGCATTCCTCCAAATCTCCCATCTCACAAAAGATAAAGAGGTGAACTGAAACCACTACACAAATTGGTGTTTCCGCCTGGTTTCAAATCCAAACCCCTACAAATCTGGTGCCTTGGCCAGGAAACGAACTAAGCCCGCTACAGGATGAATTATCTGTGGAGAACTACATGGAAAACAAGGACACTTGGGAGATTTAGAGCCAAAGTCCTGTTTTGGTGGTGCTGTGGAAACTCGGGCAGGCCAAGGGCCAGATTCCCAAAGGCATTTTGAGGGTTTAGGGATGCAGATGGACCGGGGTGGGTTGGTCAGAGGTACAGCAGGCAGGGCAAAGGATGGTTTAAAATCCAGATGCAACAGGAAGAGCTCAGATCCAGGTCAGGGATCTCAGGCTGTGACCTGAGTGCAGTGGGGAGGGGACAGTGAGCAAAGGGCCATGAGCCAGGTCAAAAGAGTCCACAAATGACTTCAAGAGTGAGTTTCACCCACACAGCAGCACAATCCACAATTCCCAAGTGTTTGCATCTCCACCCAAAGCCAAAATAGAATCTACAGGCTGAAGATGTTTGAAAATTCCTGGTCTGGCCTGTTTGGAAGACTCAGACTCCAGCAAGAAGGGCAAAACAACCCTAATGATCCTTCTCCCCAAAGAAATCATTTCTGCTTACAGAGAAAGTAGAAATTGAATTGGGCATTATGAAAAATTCTCTGTGTAGCTGCAACTACAACCCAGATAATTCATTTAGGCTAAATATACAGCTGTAATTGAAAAATCCAAATAAGGGATGCATATGCATTGATCCATATGATTTAAATCAAGCTATAAAACATCAACATTATCCAGCAAAAGCTGCTGAGGAAACAGCAGCCAAGCAGAATATGAAATTCCAGGGAGACCATTGCACTGGCTGGGAGGAGGACTTAATTGATTTTGACAAAGAAACCTATTTGCTGTTTAATTGATTCCTACTCTAAATTCCCAGCACTTTCAGACTGAGCAGAGAGAAGCAGCAGAATAGTGATTACCCAGAGCAAATTATGGCTGGCCAGGGCTGGAGTACTTCAGGTCCTGGTAATTCTCTATTTACCAAATTACTGCTGTGGATTTTCAGAGAAACACTAAAACGAGCTCCTATCAGCACACAAATCACCCAGAGTTACAAGAGGACTGAGAGCTGCCCAGGCCCCAGAAGGACCCGGGGGAAGCAGCAACATCCTCACTTTATCCCAAAAGTATCCCTGCTCTTCTGCACCTCTTTTAGGGTAGTGGGAGCTGTGTTTGCCGGGAAGGATGGGGTCACAGACTGTGCCAGTGCTGTAAAATCCTCTTGGAATCCCTTCCCAGCTTTGATGGATGGCTGTGTCACTTCACCTAGAGTTTCCACCACCTGACTGACCTCCAGGGTGTCTTCCCTGCTCCTGGAGCCCCAGGGGTGGCAGCACATCTGGGCACAGCTGTGTGACCCCGAGTTATGCTGGAGCCCACAGGGCTGCTGCCCCTCTCACATCCCCAGTGCCTTCCCAGGGACTTCGTGGGCAGCACTGAGCCTTTGCCTTCACATCAGGGATGGGAGGAGAATTATTTTCCTCCCACCTTAAAACAGAGAAGTAATCCCTGCAAGTCAGGCACTGCCCCACACAGAGGTCCCTTTAGACAGTGATGGTGTGAAGGTGCCCAGCAAAGTCATGGAAATAGGAAAAGGACCTCAGAAACTGCTCAGGACCTCAAAATTGGGAAAAGAGACAGACTTGGGAAAAGGATCTCAATTCTCCTCTCTACAGCTACCTTCAAAGCCTTCGGATCCCACAGGAAAACAGCACTTCAGGGGTTGTCCTGCTGTGTTCAAGTTCTGCATTATGGATTAGCCAGCAGCAGGTTTGCTCTGGGGCTGTTTCAGTATGAGCAGGAAAGAAAAAAATGTTAAAAAATAAAATTAAAAACCAAAACCCAAGCAGAGCCTTCACCTAAGGGTGGCCCTGGAGCTGCAGGGGCAAGGGCAGGCAACAGTCAGAGAGGTGTCCATCAAAATCCAGCACGGGCACAAAGGGAGGTGGGAATAATTCAGCTCTCAGTCATTCTTTTAGGAAAGCACAATAGGATCATCCACCTCGGGAGCGTGTCCAGGGAAGGGAACGGAGCTGGGAAGGGTCTGGAGCCCAAGGAGCAGCTGAGGGAGCTGGGAAAGGGGCTCAGCCTGGAGAAAATGAGGCTCAGGGGGGCCCTTCTGGCTCTGCACAAGTCCCTGACAGGAGGGGGCAGCCGGGGGGGGGGGTCGGGCTCTGCTCCCAGGGAACAGGGACAGGAGGAGAGGGAATGGCCTCAGGCTGGGCCAGGGGAGGGTCAGGTTGGACACCAGCATCAATTTCTCCATGGAAAGGCTGGTTGAGCATTGGAAGGGGCTGGAAAAGACCTCCAAGACCATCAAGTCCAATCATTAACCCAGTACCATCATGCAGGCAGAGAATATAACTGGGTCCAAAAGCAGGAATTTAATACAGAACAAAATTGCAACAATGGTTGTCTCAAGTGGGATTCCAGCCACTTCTGTGAACTCCCCAGTCAGTACCAAGCCTCATCCAACCTGGCCTTGGACACTTCCAGGGATCCAGGGGCAACCACAGCTTCTCTGGGCACCCTGTGCCAGGGCCTCCCTCGCTTCACAGGGAACAATTCCTTCCCAATTTCCCACCTGTACCTCCACTCTTTCAGTTCAAAGCCACTCCCCTTCTCCTATCACAGGGCATGTGCTCATAACCACCTCAGGTCTGATCCTTCCCTGCTTTAACCACTTCTCCAGTGCCCAAACCATCTGTGAAGCACAAAACCCTTCATGCTCTGTGCACCTGAGGCTCATTTCCCCTCCTTGGGGCCATGCTTCAGCCTCCCCAGGAGGATGAGGGGGCCCAAAACAGCCACAATACCACTCAAACTGAACATCATGCCCTGATCTGCTGGGGATCAGTGGGAGGGGACACAAGACAGCCAACAGGAGACATCACAAGCAAAAATACTTCAAACCCCTAAAAGTGCTTTTTTTCTATTCCACAAAATGACAGGTGCTCCCAATCAGCCCCTCACAAGGCAAACACTGCATTTGGGTTGTAATTTGTTTCACAAACCTTGTATTTCCAGCTGTAATTACCCCATCAAGGCAGCTAAACGAAGATGACATTTCAAGTGACCTTCAGCTCCCAGCTCCAATCACCATCCCACGGGGCAGATGGAGCAGGGAGGGGAGGCAGCACAGGGCTCCCCAGGTGAGAGGTGCCTGGGAGATGCCAGCCAGGTGTTCCTCCAAAACAGAGCGGGGTTTTAGGGAGCACAGCAGGCACAAACCCACAATGTTGGATTCCTCTGCCAGGGAAGAGGCCACTGTAGTTGGTATTAGCTCAAATGGGAGAGCTCAGGATGTGTTTCCCCATGGAAACATCCTGCAAAACCCAGGTAATGTGAGGATAGCACCCTGCAGGATGGTCCATGCAGGAGGGCTTACGTGCAGTGTAAACATTTTGGGGTTCCTCTTGCAAAGGAGTAGGGTTTTGCCCAACATACACTTGCCAAAGGGCAGAGATGGTATTTTGCCTCGCTCTGAGACACCCAGTGAGTCAACTTGATAAGAACTTGGTAAGATACACACACACAGTGCCCTTAAAATAACTGCAAAAAAGGAACTTCCAGATCTTTTCCACCCGGTTCCTCTCCTGCTTTCTAGACTTCTGCACCCTGCCCCAGTCGAGCCCATCCCTTGTCCAGCATTCCCTACATCTCTGCTCCCACCCTCCAGATGCTCATTTTACCCCTCCTCCTCCACACTCACTGAATTCTCACCTTTAATCCCAATCCATTTTGGAGGGTTTTCCACTGTTTTTCCATTCAGCCTGTCACCTCTGGCTGTCCCCAGCCCTCCTGCTGTCTCCTTCTCCAGGTGTCTCATGCTTTGCCATTCCACCTCACCCCAGCCTTAGCCTCAAACTTCTCCCCACCCTTCCCAGCTGTGTCTTTCCCAGATAATCCCCTTTAACAGCTCCCATGGCACCCTGCCTTCCAGGGCACCTGGGGAAAGCCAGGCAGGAATCTGTGCCTCCTGCACTAAGGTCCTGTCACTTTATGAAGCAACAAGAACAAAAACATGAATTAAAAAGTGAAATCCATACAGAGTATGGCACAAAACCCAACCATGTCAGCATCCAGCAGGTTAATCACCGTCTGGACCACCCCCCATGAACTCCACTGTTGGAGAAGCTCAAGCCATGGCTGGGTCTGAGCAAAGACAGGAATCAGAGGGAGTCCAGGAAGCCAATGCTGCAAATGGATTTTGCTTCCCACAAGGGCAGCTCCAGTGGCCAGAGGCAGCACAGCAGGGAAATGACTCGCTGGCCACACTCTGCATCCACAGGAAGAGCTGGGTCCTGTTTGCTGCAGCAAAGGGCAGCCCAGCATTGATCAGGGCATCAGCCTGTCAGTGCTGGAGGCATCAGGGGCTTTAACAAGCCCTGCAAAGATCATTTGGAATCACCACAAGCTCACGCTTGGTTTGTAAGGCAGCCTGAAGCAGATTTATTGACCTGCACCATCCTCAGGATGCGGAGGGAAGGAGAGCAGAGGAATGCTCGAAGTCCAGCTCAAAGTCCAGCCAGGAGCTGCCACAAGAGGCCCCTGGCAGAAACATCTGAACGAGGGAAGAGCTGAATGCTGACAGCAGGAAAGATTCTGGCTGGAAAAGCATTGGAATGCTTCAACAGGGAGTGCAGGGCACTGCAAGCACCTGTGTCCTCTTAAACTTGCGTTCTCTGGGGCTCCCAGACCTACACTGATCTCACCTAGCCGTTGCAGGCTGGCACCATCCAGCTCACATAGCAGGGAAATCCCTCCAGGTTTCTCTCCCCTGCCCTGGAACACTTGGCTTCCTCTAACAAGAGGAGATGCAGTAGGAAAAGAAGAGGACAGGGGAGGGGACACAAGGAAAGCACAGAGCCAAGTGCCAGCCAGCAGAGCAAAGTTCCTGCCTGCCCACAGCAGCCACCAGAGCAGGGCCCACAGTCTGATTTTGCTCCCACACTGACCAGCCACAGCAACTTCAACCCATCCCATTCCAAATTAATTCCAATGAGCCTTGAACATCTTGAAGTTTTCCAATCACAAGATCTTAGGTGACACAGAAATTGGAACCCAGACAGCTCCTGGCTGTGCAGGCCCCAACTCCTTGAGCAGCCCTTCAGGGAGGCCTCAAATCTTCTATAAACTCAGTGTATTCTGCAGCAAGTAATAACAGAGCTTTGTAGAAGGGATGACAATATCCAAGAATGACAGGAAACATGGAAGTGAGAGAGGGAAATTAAGCTCCTTGCAAGCAACTACAGAGCTTTTGCCTTTCAGCACTTGCTGAGAACTTCACTGTCCCAAACTATTGCCTTAACAAAGCTGCTTGTGAAACTCTCCTTAAGCCATTCCCCCTGCCAGGTGGGAAAACATGGAGAGAGGTTGGTTAATGTTCCTAATTTCATTCATAGGAAGTGTCAGCCTGCTGGAATGATGCCCAAGGAGGCCTCCACCCAACACCAGCACATTCATTCCCTCACCTCCAGGTCAGGCATTTGAACAGAGAATAGCAGAGGCTGCAGGAAGATCAGCAGAAGGACATGACAATGAGAATAAAATAATTAAAATGTTAAATAAACTGGCAGAGGGACATGGTGGCATGCACCAAAAGTGGAACAAGAAGCAAGTGTCCCTGTGAGTGCATTTAAAGTTTAAATCAGCCCAGAACTGAACTGGCACAGGGGGGCATAGCAGCAGGGGAGGGTGAGACACAATCACCAGGGCAGTAATTACCAGAGTGAAGGAACAGTGCATCATCCCCAAGGGCTGCTGAGAGCTGCTGGAGATGCCTCAAGGCACAGCTTCCCTGCCAAGATGTTTGCTTAGGGCTGTCACATTACCAACACATTTCTCATTTCTATCCAAAAGGACTTAAAATAAGCATGGATAATCAGACAAAAGCTTGGAGACAATGAAGAACAACCAGGATACCTTCCCAGAGCTCAGAGAAGCTTCAACCTTAAACATTGCAGGAAGCCAGTCCATTCATCATTCCCAGCTTCTTCCCACCTTCATCCCCTGCTGCCTCTGCAGCACTGATGAAAATAGATCAAATTAAAAAGTCAAACTATTCCCACGTGCAGCTCCTCAGAGTTTTCCTTCTTTCTTGGTATAGGAAGTCTCCGTGGCTCCCTGAATCTTTGGATGTTACACAGTAAAACAGGGAGAGGCTTCCACTCCTCAAGCTCTGCTTGGGAAGCCTCCTCTTTTCAAGCAGAGCTTTAGGAGCTGCCACAAGAAGGTCATTTCAGCCTGTGGTACCTCTTCTGCTGCAGTCCCCATGGCCTAGAAAGCCTTACAGGTATTGGGCTGTTCCTCAGCAGCCCCAGCAGAGGGAGATCCCAGCCACACACAGCACTGGAGCTCCCAGCTGCAGCTGCAGAGGGTCCCATGAGCTGCAGGCTCAAGGCACAAGCAGCCAGGAGTGTTCACAGTAAATAGATTTAATGGCCATGCAAGAACACATCCCACTGATCCACGGGCAGAAGCAGCAGGATTTGCTGGGATAAGCACTATGCTTATAGATCAGATCATGCACTATGCATAGATCAGATGTGCTGCACTGATAAAAATACCAAGTGCAGGAATGCCCAGCTATCCCTTAAAATTCACTTTTACAATCAGGCAAGTTTAAATTTCAGGCATTCCTAGGTGGTAAGGTACAACTTTGCCATTAAGAAGACAATATACAATTTATTTCCCACCAAGCAGCAGGCCTGGCTCCAATATCCCCAATTCCCAGTCCCCCAGTTCAGCAGGAGTTACAGGAGACAGAACTGCTGAGCTTTTTTCCGGAGAGAACTCCCTGTGCAGCTGAGAGCACACAGTGGAAGGATGACCCCTGCAATTCATCTCTCAGCAACACCTTGGCCTGGCAACCTAAATTGCCTGATTTTTTCACCTTCAACAAGAACTGGTTGCTACAGGAGGATGACACTTGTCTGATACCGGGCATGCTGAGCTCAGGGAATCAGGATCCAAACCTTTCCTGCATGAAGGGGTTGTGTTGCATCAAGGAATAATTGCTGCCCAAACACAGAGCCCACACAGTCCTGCCTCAGCACAAAACCTTTACACACAGGGGGTGGAGGAGCAGTGCTGTTGGAAAAGTGGTCACTTTTATGTAAGAGAGGAGGAAGTTCCACCTCATCCACAAAAAAAGCCCCCTTCCCAGTCCCTGTTTCTGACCCCCATGGAACAATTTTAATTATCTTTAAATAAAAAAAAACTCTGGAAGAAGTAGTACTCACATGAGAGCAGATTCTACTTCTGGTCTTGAAGCCAGAAGGATGAGAAGCCAGGAGCAGAGCTTTTCATCTCAAAGTCCCACAGGCACCTGGCCCATTTCCTGGCCAGTCTGAGGGCATTGGGATCCCCAGCCTCTTCCAAAGGGAGCTGGACATGCCATTGGAAGAGCTCTGAGCTCCCCAGAAATGCCTGGTCAGGAGAGGGCAGTGCTGACAGCATCTGTCACCCACCCCCTGGTGCCTCTCCATCAGTGAGGCCACAGCTCTCCCAGGCAGCTTCTCCCACACCTCCCATCCCAGCAAACTGAAACCTTCCCCAGGCAGCAGCAGATAAATGCAGGAGGAGAATTAGGCTTTGGAGGGGCAATGCCAAGGGCTGCCAGGGCTCTGACAGCTCCCCCAAGCGTGGGACAGGGCCACCAGGGGACATATTTGCCTCTAGGCTTGGGAGAGAGAAGGAATTACAGCTTCCCAGGACAACATCAGGACTTACCAGCTGTGATCCTTCCTGTAGCACTGACTGCTCCTCCTGAATCCCTGAGTGCACAGTGGGATTCCATCGAGGAATAGATGGGAAGAGAACAGTTCACACCCACCGAGCAATCCTGACAGTCTTTGTCCAAGAGACACCAGACACAGGGTTTTGTATGCAGCAGTTTTATTTTAAGCAGTTATGACCCAGCACCAGCAGCTTTTAGGAAGACAATTCTTTACACTTTACATTTACTGAGGGTTTAATGCCAGCAGCAATTATTGTTTTATCCTTTATGTGGGGGTGCTGGAAGTTTCCAGATGCCCAGCTCCTGCTGCCTCTGCCTCCTGGGAGAGTTCATCCTCCTCCTCCCTGGGGGAGAAGGGTCCCACCAGCCAGGACAGAGGAGTGTTGTGCTTCAGGTAATCCAGCAGCTCCTCCATGTACTCCTGGATCACAGCCAGCTTCCTCTGGCTCTGGCTCAAGACACTGCTGGACAAATCCTGGAAGGATTTTGCCGCCAAGAAAGCAGCACGCAGCTCCTGGAGGGCACTGAGAGCCTGTTTCACCTTGTCCTGCAGGCTGCAGGGGAGGCCCTGGATGGCAGCCACCACTCCACAGCAGGTGAGGTGCAGATGCTGGGTGATCCTGCAAGCCATGAGCAGGGTCAGAGACTCCCTCTCCTGGGAAGAGGCAGGAAGGACAAGATCAGGAATGCGTCACTTAATTAAAAAAAAAAAAAAAAAAAAAAAATCAATCAAGGGGGTGCCCAGAGCCCTTTGCCTCCCTCCCCAGGAAGGCACCTCAGGCTCTGCAGGGCTTTCATCTCCACTCTCTGTGAGGTACTTCCTACTCCAGTCCAGCCACATCAGGTGTAGTTTCTCCTGCCCCTCCTGAAGCTTTTGATTAAATCCTTGCTTAAACGCCTCAGTCTGTGGCAGGGGAAGATCAGAGTGTCAAGACAGACAGATCAGCTGGGGAATTGCAAAGCTTTTCACCACAGCAATGAAGCTGAGAAAAGACCAGGGCTTTGGTCCCCTCCTGCCAGGGGCTGGGCTCTACCTACCAGCTCAATGATGCAGTGGAGCTGTGCCAGGGCCCCCTGCATGCCCTGCCAGACCTGCTTCATCCTGGCTGTGGAGTGCAGGTGGGCGAAGAGGCGAAGTTCCTCCGAGAGAGAGCCCAGGCGCACAAAGTACCTCCTCTGCTCGAGCTGCTGCTCCAGGGGCACCACGTCTGTGCCCTCCTCACACGCTGCCAGCTGGGCTGGGGACACAGGCAGTGCCTGAGTCACCAGAGATGTCACAGTAACAGGCTCAGGACATCCCAGACTGGGAGCCAGGTACCCTCCAGCATGGCACTGTGCCCAGAGAAGCTGTGGCTGCTCCATCCCTGGAAGTGTCCAAGGCCAGGTTGGACAGGGCTTGGAGCAACCTGGGATAGGAAAAGGTGTCCCTGCCCATGGTGAGAAGCTCAAAACAAGCTTTAAGGTCCCTTCCAACCCAAACCATTCTGGGATTCTCTTCTCCCCGTTGGCCCCATTCCAGAGTAGTGGGGTGAGGAATGGGGCTGACCATCCCCAAGTTTAATAGTTCCCACTTCAATAGCCACAGACACCCTTTCCTTACCTAGTTCCTCATTTCCCATAGGGAGAGAGTCACCTCCTGCTCTCCCCAGCACAGCCTCTGCTCCACAGACACCTGTCTGTCCCACTCCAGGCTCCAGAAGCAGCTCAGCAGCACCAGGCACTGCAGGTCTGGCAGCCCCCGTGCTGCTCTGCAGAGCCTCCTTGGTACCATCCATCACCTCCAGCACTTTGCTGCTCACAGCATCCTTCACATCAGCCACTCTGGATGACACCAGCTCCTTCGTGTCAGAGAGAATCTGGGCAAGAGGAGGAATGGCAGATAATGGAGTGGGTTGTGTCTTACACTGACATTCTGAATGGCACCAAGAGGACAAACAGCAGTGTCAGTTAAGTGTTTACTCTTGTAGGAACTTGCATCACATGCTCAGGTCCTCATACAAGAGCCTGCATTGCTCCCAAGCTTAGAAACCCCACAAAACCCAGGCCCCTCTGCCTGCCAGGGACAGCACAGCCTTGAATTCTTACCTGTTCCATGGGCTTTTGAAGGAGTGGCAGCTTCCCCCCCAGTTTCTCCAAACCCTTGGAAGCATACTCACTTGCTGCAGCAACTGAAGAGAGAACCAAAAAAGTATCAAAACTTGGTTTTCTGCAATTTCATCTTAGGCTCCACCTTGCAAAAATGAGTTTTAGGGAAGTCAGCATCAGAGTCAATCCCTGACTCTTGGTCACCCTGCTGGGATTAGGGCTCAACTTTAGCCTTATTTATAAGCCAGGAGTTGTCCTTCCACTGTGGTGAGGGAGAGGTGCATTTCCTCACCCCAGGACTCCTCCCAGGTGTGGAAGGAGCCAGAAAGTCCCTCCCAGACAGGGGTCTGCCCTTCCCAGGGGATTTACCATGGGGCTCCAGGGTGGCCAGCACTGGCTGCACGCAGCTGGCCGTGGCCTCGGTCATGCTCTGTGCTCCTCTCTCTGCAGCATCACACACAGACCTCAAGTAGGGGTGGCTCTCCTTGGTGGAGGCATAAGCAGCAGAAACCACGTCACAGGCAGAGCTCACCAGGCTCAGATTGGCCACCTCCTTCACTGCAGCCTGCAAGAGCAAAGAAAAATGCAGCCATGAAGCTTCCAAACGTGGCCCTGAGCAGTTCTGCCCTGAAATTCTCTGGCTGGGGGGAATTGTCACCAAATCACCTGGCCTGGCTGAGGAAGAAACTCTTGCCTTGCTCACACACTTAATTAAATCCGTAACTCAGCTGTGACCTGAGCTGGGGAGCTTTGGCATTGATGAGGTCCACCCCAGGAAAATTTTCCTCTGGCACAAAGAACAGCTAAAGTTGGGGGCAACCTCAATTCTTCTGCCACATGCCCATCTCCAGTTCACCTGGAAGGGTTGTTTGACAAGCCAATGTCCCAGCAAAAGCTCCACCAGCCAGGACTGAGTTGGTTTTAAGCTGAGAGACTTCACCCTCACCTGCAGGGATGCTGCTGGTCACAGTCTTTGTCCAAGAGAGAGCAGAGACAGGGGTTTTGTATGCAGCAGTTTTATTTCAAGCAGTTATGACCCAGTACCAGCAGCTTTTAGGAAGAAAATTCTAAGCAGAGCAAGAGCAGCAGCTCTCAGGGATGCTGAAACATTGGAATCTTTCCATGGGAGTGCTGCTTGCAGCAAGCCAGGATCTTGAGTTAGGGAAACATCTTTCCTAGCCAAGAACCAGCCAGTTTTGCTTAGCCTAAGAGGTTACAGGGAATTTAGGTCCATGTTTTCATCTGTGTTGTCACCCAGAAGCTGCAGGACACAGCCTGAGGAGAGGGAACTCCCCCTCTTTGGGGGCTCAGCTCCCCCTAGCCACAGCAGGGCCACCTCCTCACCCCGGCACCCTGGAGCTACCACTCCTCACATCCCACAGGGAGCACCTACCTCCTCCTCCTCCACCTCCAGGGAGCTCTGGGCAACCTCCTCCTTGTCAGGCACAGCAGAGGCCATGGCAGCTGGAATGCAAAGAACACCAAGGCTTTAGGGAAAGATCCCCCTTGCAAGAGGATACTTCCCTCTAAGGTCATAGAAGAGAGAAGTTCCTTCACTGCCTATTCAGGGGAAACCCCCAAAACAGCCTCATAGGAGGGGACCTGTGCCACTTGCAAATCTACCTGGTTTCAAGTTTTGGTTTCAAGTGGTTGTTTTTTTTCAAAGGAAAAAGAAGAACATTCTTTCCTCACCCTGGAGACCAAATATCTATATACTTGGGAGAGGCACAAGGTATCTCCTTCCTTCCCAATGAGGCTTCAAGCAGTTCTTGAATAAAAGAAATAATAACAGCAGAACTAGGGCAAAACAGAGCTCAAGGGTCTGCCCTGCTGTTATCACACCCCAACACCTGAATGTTCCCCCCAGAAATTGCAGAACAGAACTTTTTGTGGGTTTTTTTTGTTTTTGTTTTTTTTTTTTTTTACCTGTTGGAGGTGAGCAGACCACCAACAAGGAAGAACCAGACACCCACCACAGCCCACCACCCCCCTCCTGCCTTTTTATAGTGGCTGGGATGGGGTAAGGAGGGACCCTCAGGGCCTGACAGCTCTGGGGAGCAGAAGGAAGGAGCCAATCCCTGTCCTGGCCAATTAGAGGGGAATAGGGCTGAAATGGGCCCTGCTGCGGCTCATTAATTACTCTGTAATTAGGCAGGTACACCTTGCTCTGTGTAAAGCAGCTTCACTTGGAGGCCTCCATTCCATCAGCACTGACTGTGGGAATGTGTGAAAGCAGTTTCCCATTCCTGCACTAATGATATTTAATGATTAATCATGTTCCTAGATAGTGGATGAGCAATAAGATTTTGGGTTATTTGAGGGGAACTTAATTTCTAAGTTTGTCTGAGGTGCCACAATCCTTTGCCAGCCCTGTTCAGGAGTCTCTGACCAGTTGTCTACAGTTCTCATTTTGTCCCTAGATTCTGAACATTGCAAGGAATTGAGTTTATTTATTTATTAAAATGGTTTTTCTGATGACAGAAGCTAAGTACCAAAGATTGTAATTTTTTGCACTAAATATATGGCATTATCTGTGCTTTCTCGGGCACATTTAATGGTGAAATCAGTGTTAGAAAAAGGAAAAAAACACTTTGGGATGGCCCTGGCTGCACAGAGATCACAGTCTCATGCAGTTTGCTGGGTGATGAGCCTGGGTGATTGTGAGGCTGCCAAACAAACCTGTTTTAATGGCCAGGAGCTGTTGTGAGCACAATGCTGGAGGCTCATCCAGGAAATCTGGGGGTTCTGACACACTGTCTCTTATCAGAGCTCACTATCACTGTAACAGAGGCCATCAGAGTGATCAGTGAAATGTCTCAGGATGTTCCCTGGGGTCTGTGCTGCAGGAGAGGGAAAAACTTCTCCAAGTGCATCCTGTCCTCCAGACAAGCCCTGGAGCAGTGCTGAGGTCCTATTGGAGGATCCACCAGTCCCAGAACACCTCGGGGGAGGAGCAGTGGTTGTGCTTTGCATTGAGGTTTGTCTTTCTGGTTTGGGCTGTGACAGCAGCAGCCCTGGAATGTGTCGCCCTCCTGCACAGAGCTCTCACTGCTCCTGGCAAGGCTTTGGATGATCAGGCTCATGGGGGTGTCACCTCATACAGGGACAAAAAGGTCCTTGGTGGCCTGAGATGTCCAGGCAGTCCCCTCTGCCTGCAGCAGTAACAGCCTCGAGTTCCACCAGGGGAGGTTTAGGCTGGATATTGGGAAAAATTTCCTCACCCAAAGGGTGGCTGGGCATTAGAACAGCTGCCCAGGGCACTGGTGGAATCACCATCCCTGCAAGTGCTCAAAAAGTGGGGACGTGGTTTGGTGGTGGACCTGGCAGTGCTGGGGGAATGGTTATTCCCGATGATCTTAAATGCCTTTTCCAACCTTAATAATTCCATGATTCCATGATTATGATTCTATCTTCTGGTGATGTTTACATGGGAAATTGGATTTTGAACCTGTGGAAATGGGAGCTACCATGTTCCAGAGGATGAGCTTCCAATCATATTCCAGAGGATGAGCTCCATCTTCTCATCAGCACAGCACAAGCCACAGCCCCGAGGCTGCCAGAGCTCCAGGAGCGTTGGGACACCGCTCCCAGGGATGCACAGGGTGGGGTTGTTGGGGTGTCTGTGCAGGGCTGGACTCCATGATCCTTGTGGGTCCCTTCCAGCTCAGGATATTCCATGATCCTATGAAAGAAAAACATGGGAAGAGGCCAAAACAGGTATTGGCTGCACCTTTTTCCCAGAATCCACACAATTTCAGCCAAATTCTCAGCGTTACAGGCTGGTTCTCACCTGGGTCTCTCTGCAGCTACAACCTCCACTTGTGTGTGTGGGGGGGTCTCTCTGCCCTGCTGAGACCACCTATTTTGAAGGAAAGACACCACCCAAAGCAGGGGCAGGGAGAGAGAGATGCTGTGGTGCTGGGAAGGGCACAAGTTGTGTGTAAATCCAGGACAGAACTGATGGGAGGGAACTCCACCAGGTTCTGGCAGCTGTTGGTGCTGGAGAAGTGGGTGAAGCCAACAGCTTGGTCAGTGCCAGAGGTGCTAGGTAAGGTTGGGCTGTAAATTAATCACCATTCCTGTGCTGATGGCTGCACTGCTGTTTGAAGCCCACAGGGCTCCTTTGGGAGAGCAGGAGCACAGCCTGTGGATGCTGTATCCATGACAACAGCTCCTTCCGCCCTCAGCCATCTCACAGCAATTAGAACTGGCCATCCCAGTGCTAACGACGGCAATGGAGAGGCTGGAGCACTGTGCTGGGCTTGAGGACTGTGGGGCTGAGTCCTCAGCCCTGCCAGCTGCCTGTGGGGTGACTTTGTCTGAGACTGTTGGGTTTTGTGTCTCAGCTTCTCCACCTTTACAATGGTGTCCGTGGTTTTGACCTTTTCCCACAAAAGGCCTTGGGATCTGCTGATCCCAAGTGCTAGCTGAGAGCTGGGGCTACTGATAATAAGCTCCACACTTATCACTGGGAAAGCATGTCCTGCTCGAGTCACAGCCCCCTCAGCCAGAGAAATAAGAGTTTTCCAGAGCAGATCTGGCCAGCACAGGTTGCCAAATCCTTGCAGGAGGAGGCACAGCCACTCTGATGTGGCAGGAGCTTGTGCAGGAGCTCCACTCAAGGTGGGAGCAGAGCTGGCAGGAGGTCAGGCTGGGCTCTGCTCTCCATCCCATCCTGCTCCTCCTCCAGACACCTGGGGGAAATACACCCAGCAAGGGCATGAAACCTTCTGGAGTGGGTCTAGAGGAGGCACCAAGGTAATCAGAGGGATGGAGCTTCTCATCACAGCTTTTCCTCCTGCTGTGAGGAGAAGCTGAGAGTGTTGTGATTGTTCAGCCTGGAAAAGAGAAGGCACTGGGGTGATGTTATTACAGCCTTCCAGTGCCTGAAGGAGCCAGCAGGAAAGATGGAGAGAAACTATTTACAAGGGCCTGGAGTGACAAGACAAGGGGGAATGGCTTCAAACTGAAAGAGGAAAGGTTTGGATTGGATATTGGGAGGGAATTGTTCCCTGTGAGGGTGGGGAGGCCCTGGCACAGGGTGCCCAGAGAAGCTGTGGCTGCCCCTGGATCCCTGGAAGTGCCCAAGGCCAGGTTGGATGGGGCTTGGAGCAGCCTGGGATAGTGGAAGGTGTCCCTGGGGACTGGATGAGCTTTAAGGTCCTTCTCAACCCGTCCTGTGATGATTCTATGCCTGTCCCCCTAGAAGGTGCCTTCCACCAGCATCCCTCCTAGCTGGACCAGTACTTCCAAGCAGGCTGGACCATTGGACAAGTCCTGGCCGCAGCAGGCACAGTGGGACACCCATAAGAGACCATCCACACTGTAGGGGTTTGGAATCGAAACCAGGATAGCAAAGGATAACATCACATAATTCTTAGTCAGTATCCACAATTTTAAGAATCTTTCTACCGAGTAAGGAGAAAAGAGGTTTCCTTTGCAATCCGTGGTCTCCCAAAACTGTATCNGCTTTATGATGAAGAAAGCCCCATTCACCTTTGTGCTGCTGGCTTCTTGATGTTAGTCTTTCAGCCCATTGGTCTCGGCTAGGATCCCCGCAGCCACTGGAGGGGGGAGGGGGCAGTTCTCAGGAGCCCTGGCTGGATGTTGCAGCTACTTGCAGCGAACACAGTTGTTTCTCAGTTGTCGAGCTCTGAAGAGATCATCCCGCCGGCATCCCGGGGCCGTGTCCCCGGCACCGGGGGAGGGAAGAGGCTCGAGGCCGCTCCAAGGAGTGAAAACCTCCGCTGCCATTTCCCCCGCCTCCTGCCGGGAACGGCCAAACCCCAAAGAGAGAGAGCACTTCCTGTCCCTCCAGCCTTTATATATGGAAATTTCGAAAAGCGCCACTGGTCAAACGAGCTGTCCATCAGCTCAGGCTCAACCCATCACACACACCCCTCCAAGAGCATCCTTAGAGGCTGATACCTGGCTCAGTGCTTGGATTTGGAGGGTTTGCATGGTGCACGTGCACAGAGGGGGTTGCAAAGCAGAAGAGGAGCTCTGGGTGCCCCTCTGCCCCACAACACACCCACTTAGAGTGTCCTGGCCTATCAATCATCTCCGTATCGTGCCATCAGCAGGTGGCATATATTTGAAGAGAGTGACCAGCAAACTGTCATAAACACCCCTCAGAAATATCATGTGAAGTCCTTTCCATAAAAAGAAACTGGAGCTTGATATATGTGCAGAGCATAAAGAATGGGCTCCAGCAGCACATTTTGAAAATCACTGCTTTAGGCAATCTCCTTAGCAGCTTGTTAGATGTTTTATAAGTGTCCTTCCCAGCTCCAAAAGAAATAATACCACTAATGATTGTGTCAGATACAAAATAATTTCACAGCCTTTTTTGTCCGCAAGCTTTCCAATTTCAATAAATCATATGCCCTTCTGTGCAGCTGAAGGAATCCAAAGCCCATAGAGCAGGCAGCTTGGCTGGGAAAGAAAATAAAAATACAAAGGACACCAGGGCCATTTTTTCCTGCATTAATTCCAGCAATATTTTGTTTGCCTGAGTAAGCCAGGCCTTGCTGAGCTGTGATTGCTGCTCCCATCAGCACAGCTGAGCGCTCCTGGGATCCCACAGGGAAGGGCTGGTATTAAACATGGAGAGGGATAATGAGGGAATCTGCACACCCCTGCACATTTCACCGGTTTGCAAAGTGGACTGGTGTCCCCGAGAGGGCTGGGGAACATCCCAGGTCCCCAGGGGAGGGGTGGGAGCTGTGCCGTGACGGATCTCCTGCCACATCCCAGGGAAGGGATTTGCACGGCTGAGGGGCTGGGGCAGGGCTTTGACCAGGGAACTGTGGGGACCTGTAAGTTCCCTGCAAATCCCCCAGTGCCCAGGAGATTGTCCTTGTGGACACAGCCACACCTGAGTGACAGCATCAACCTACCAGGAAAAGCTTTCCTGCCAGTGCTGTCCTTGGGGACGGCAGGGATGAAGCAGAGCAGAAAGGACATGAGTGCCTTTGTACTTTACCTCTTGGATTTAAAGATGGAATATTGCATAGGGCAAGTAGAAAACTCGTTTCACACCTCCCTTGAATCATAAAATCACAGAATGGTTTGGGCTGGAAGTAACCTTAAAGCTCATCTTATTCCAACTTCCCTAAACGGACACCTTCTGCTGTCTCAGGTTGCTCCAAGCCCCGTCCAACCTGGCCGTGGACACTTCCAGGGATGGGGCAATGGTGAGTCTCTTTCTAACAGAATAATTGCAACCCAGAAACAATCAATAAAAAATCATATTTCTGGGAAACGTGCATTTCCAGTCTTTTGAAACTCCCTGCTGAATTTTCACTGGGAGTTATGGAGGAAAGGGCCCAGGAAACAATTGTTTACAAACAGAAATTAAACGAGATGCATGGAAAAGAGCAGAGGGCAGTGACTCTCCAGTGCCTAGTGCAGTTCCAGACCATGAATAAATAACATGCACTGCCAGACTGCCCTTTCTGTGGTGATTGCATCCACCTGCTCCTGCTCCCAATAACAGCAAAGATGTCTCCAGACTCTTGCACAAAGTGGGTAAGGCCAGAAGTTCTCTGGCTTGCTGCTCCAGAGGCCTGGGGAGCACTTGAGGAGAAGCACAATCCTGTGTGTCCCTTGGCCACACGCTGTCCCCATGCACTGGGGCTGATGGAGCAGCTTTAGTCTCATGACTAATTCCAGGTCCTGGCTGAGCTTCACCTGGGATTTGCACACTCTCCCCCCAATTCTCCAGTGGTTGCTGCACTCCCAGCTCACACAGCGATGTCTCCATCACTTGAGACGCTTCCACTGCCTTTCTCTGAGCCAGTTGCCCATTTTTGTAACATTCTGTAAGAATTTAATTACCTTTGAAGCCTTTGCGGTGCTCTGTAAGACCTGACTGAAATTTAGTAACGGATGCAGAAAGCTCAACTTAAACACCCAAAGGAGACAGTTACTCTGCAATGTGAAACAACATCTGATCTGAGTTTCATTTATCCACAGCAATTACAATTTTTCCTTATGTGCTGACTGATGTAATTTTGAGAAGTTTATTCCAGTCCTGTATGGCCCCTCATTTTCCATTGAAATTCCTGGAGTGCCTGGCACCACCAGGGAGATGATCCCACTCAAGACCTGCCAGGGACCCCTCTCTGGGCAGAGCAGCAGCCTCAGCTCATCATCTTTTCAATCTGTTTACAAAATCAAAAATATAACTCAAAAGAGAAGGAGAAGCTCAGAAAGCACACGATTAACTAAATTCTGTGTGTATGTGTGGATATTTAAGCTTTTCATTGTTAAATCTGTCCCTGAACTCCTGGGCTTTGCTCCAGAGGTGAGTGGGTAACTCAGGTGTGATGATCTTCAGACTCCTTCATCTCCCACCCGTGGTGTTTCCACTGCCCTGCTCTGGGTTTGGGTCTTATCTTGCTTATTACCCTGGCATAAGTTGTGATAAACCCCCATGAAATCCCTGTTCCCTTCATCCATGGTCACTGTCTCGGGGTCCCTCAGACTGATCCCTCCTACTCCATGGATAGTGCGGGATGCTTCTCCCAGGCAGAAGAGACTCCCAGTAACCTCAGGCTGACATGGATAAGAATGGTTGGGGCATTTTGGTGTTTTGAATCCTCCCATTTATTGTCTTTTATTTTTTTTGGAAATCACCTGACCATTGCTGTCCTTCAAACTTGTACCATTGACTGATCCCAACAAGAAGCCTGTTTTCCCCAAGGCAAGGCCTGAGGCTTTCATGGGAGAATGATGGTGAAATGTAGAGTCCTGGAGGTCTGGAAACATCATTTTATAGGGGACAATCTGTGTCGTGCCCCTTGGCAAGGAGACACAGGATGGGAGTTGTTAATTGTATGGATGGGTCTGAATGAAGGTTGTCCAGTTGAACAACCCAGTCCAGTTCCAGCTGCCCAACCCAAACTCTGAGGCTTTAAACTTCCACAGAACACTTGGAATGTGCTGCCACCATTCAAGGACAGTTGGGACATTCATTTCCCCGTGGTTCAATTTGCAGTTTAATGGCATCGGGGTCAGGATGGACCACAACCATCCCCTCTGCCCTCCAGCTGGAATTCCAGTGCCAGGTGTTACTTGCTGAATTCCAGGAAGGTTTTGGGAATTTCATGGGTATGGAAGCAGCAGGAAGGGTTTGGAAATGTCATAAATGACTCTATGAGGTGACTTTTTGCAGTCCTCAGAGGTTTAAAACTCTGCCCATCCAGAGGACCACAAATAAACAGTTTAATTAGAAGTTAAAAGTTAAATCAAAGGAGTTCTAGTTAAAACAGTTGTTAGCATGTTGAGCTCAGTTATTGTATGTTAAAAACTTGTTGTTTGTGAGTTGTTATCCATGTTTAAAACCCTTCTCCTTTGAAACCCCTTAGAAATCCCTTAAGTTCTAAGGCACCCCTGAAGCCGGGCTCCAACGGCAGTTTCTAAAAATAGCCCCCCTGTAAGTAAGCTCCATGGAAACCCAGCATACTAATGAGGCTCCTTCCCGCCAAAAGGACAGGCAATGACATCAGCCTGTCCTCATCCCCTAGATACACGAGCCGATTGGTGGGAAGGCAGTTACCTCATCCCACGGCCACACCAATCGCCGAGGGCCATGGAGGAGGGACAGGGGCGGTCCGGGGAGTGGCCAGCAGGTTATTTAAGGGCGGAACCTCTGGGACTCTCCGCCATTTTGGTAGGTCAGCTACCAAGGAGCCCGGTGCCAGGAGCGGCCTCTTTTTACTACCTCAGCCCGGCGCCGTTAAGGATCCTGCCTAGGACAGCCAGTCGGTGGTCCAGGTATCCTGATCCCTGCGCCTGGGAGTTTTTACCTTTTCTTTTGACTTTTCTTTTTACCGAGGCATCCCGTTACACTCTCGTGCCTTTAATAAACATCTTTTTGCAACCTACACGAGAGCGAATTGTCTCTTTTTATGACAGGAAATATCATGGGTACGGAAGCAGCAGGAAGGTTTGGGGAATATCACTGGTATGGAAGCAGCAGGAAGGTCTTGGGAATATCACTGGTATGGAAGCAGTAGCCTGTGCACCGGCCCAGCTATTTTGCATTTGAATTTCAGACCTGGTGGCCTGAGGGCTAAAACAGTTTTAAAGCTTGGTTCTGCAAATAAACATCCAATCTTAACGATGCCAGGCAGTTGGGATCACTTAGAAATGTAGGAATATTACGGAATAACCCCGATGCAATCAAAGATAACTTGCCTGTAACACTCACAGATTGCTTTCCCATGTCCCACCAGCTTTTTCATTGTTTTTTTTAATGGTTTGGATTTTTGAAGGCAGAAGTTAAACGTGTTACAGCTGACTTTAGAGTGATGCCTTCAGCTCCAAACAGGGATTTTCCAGCAGCCCCTTTCCAAGCCATGGCTTCGTGGCCATCCTGCCCCAGCACCCTGCAGGATGCTCTGGGAGGAGAGAGAAGGTGCATTTTCCTTGCTGCTGTAAATCTCCTTTCTGAGTGACTGGAGGCTCAGAGCTCTGGTGATGGCAGCAGTGAGCCGTGGCCAGGAGCTCCTCTCGCTGTTCCCTGGGATTGCAGACTTTTCCAGAAATCCCTGAGTTCCAGGGAGCCATGCTGGGGCTCTGCCCACAGCCTACGAGGCGCTGGGGTTTTATTCCAGTGGTGGTCTCAAGGAGCTATTGTTTGCATTATTATCCCGAGCAGTGGGACAGGACTGCCCTACTTTGCCTTCCATAAAAATAGCACCGAAATAAGGTTTGATCTTTTTCCAGCCACGGAAATAATTGTGAGCTGTTTGCTTCCATGCTCTTCCCAGTCAGTTGTTGGAACTATTTTTAAATTATTCTTTCAGTGCCTTTTTTTTTCTGAGGGAGTCACTGAGATTGGTGGTGAATCTCGATACACCTGTCAAAATACCTTTTTTTTTCCACTAACAGAACATTTTGTATTAGATGTTGCAGCATTAGTGTATTTTATGTATCCCTTTCTTTTGCCATTCTCTAAAGTAGTTGGAGGATGCAATTTTCAAATCTTTTATTGTACAGCCTTTTATCAAACTGTCTTCATACCTGCTGCTTTTTTTTTGAAATCAGATTTCTCTCTGATAGGATCAGATCTGAAATAGTTTGTTACATTCCTTGCATTTCTCATTTCTAAAGCCAGGCATTACTTTTTTACACAGTTTCTGTGGGGCTTTTTGAGGCTTTTGTACTTCTTTTCTCCCCTTTTAATATTGATTCTAATGTTTGTCAGACTATTTTATTTCTGCCTTCTTTGTTCTCTGCTTTTTTGATCTTTCCTGTTGGGGCTTCCCTATGAGATTTATAACTAAATTTCTTTAATTTCCAATTGATGTCCTTTCTTTAAGTACTGTTGATATGGAAGAAAAGCAGAAGAAACATGAGACATTTTCTGCTGGTTTGACAGTCTAATGAGAGATAGAACAAGCCACACACTCCAGCTCCTCATAAATCCTACAGGTTCCTTGTAATGGGAGGAGAATTGTCTGAAAAGTACGAATGACATCCAGGGAACATCATCAAGATGTGGATCCAGTCAAGCCAGATTGGGAACATAAATAAATTGCTTTATAAAGTGGATCTCTCTTTCAGGAATCATAGAGTCATGGAATACCCTGAGCTGGAGGAACCCACAAAAAACATCCGGTTCAACTCCTGGCCCTGCACAGACACCCCAACAATCCCACCCTGTGCCTGGAGCATTGTCCAAAAGGAGGGGAATTGGAGTGACTTCAAGTTCTGATATATGGTGTATTTAGGTCTGGGTAGAGATGGATCTCTTCATTCTATTCCCAGTAGAATTTAGGAAGAGGGATTTGTCACACAGCAGGCTGAAATTCCAACTCCAATAACAGAGTCGCTGAAGAGAGATGTGAAAAATTAATGAGCAGTTTAGAAAAACTCAGTATCCAGCTGCTGAGGAAGGCTGGGCTGGCTCGTGCTCAGCTGCTGCTGCTTCCATTTCTCATACTCTGCTTGTTCTTCCCATTCCTCACCACCCTCTTTGTTTTGGCTGGGTCTTTTCTTCATGTCCCCATGCAGCACAGCTGGGCTGGGGTGGGGAGAGCAGCCCAGGGTCATGGAGGGGCTCTCCTAAACCATTTCTCCTTCACTATTAAATCCATGAGATCTGTATTTGCAGCACTGATGTGGAACTGAGAGTTTGGGCCATGCTGTGCTCACACACTCAAGATGTGGTGGTGCAAAAACCCTCCAGGCAGGCAGGGCGGGCAGCAAGCAGGAGAAATGTCAGGAAACCACGAGCTATTGCTAATAAGTCCAGTCAGGAGTGCCAGAGCATGGCAGGGAGCTTGGCAATGTCCCAGCCATGCCGAGGTGTCAAGCTGGAGGCAGCATCACCTCCCGTCAGCCGGTGAGAGGTGCAAGGAGAGCTGACAGGGAGGAGACAGACTGGGAATGCCCTGGAAGGACAGGGACTGCATGTGCTCACTCTGGAGCAGAAAAGCAAGAAGAGCTGCTCTCCTCACAGTAATTCCAGCCAGGAAAGGCATGGAGTATTTTCCCTTTCTATTCCAAACTGCTGAACTTCCCCATCCCTCAGCACCATCTCCCCAGAGCCCCCTTGGCTCGAGAGCTGCTCGTTTTAAACCATCATCTCCTCCATGTTAAAGGGAAAGTCCCAGGGCTCCCAAAGGAGAAAGCAAGTAGCAATACAACCTTTTAAAAGGGCTGTTTCCTGTGTAAGGAAACCAAGCCAGCCACAGAGAAATTGCTCCCTGAGGAAAAGGAACATCCTGAGTCCTTCCCTCCACGTTTCCAAGAATCGCTGCCACCAGCCAGCCCTCGCTGCTGATCAGGCACAGCCTCCATCCATTCCTTGTTTTCTCATTGAGAAGCCTGTTTGAAAAAAGTTCTAACTCAGCTGTTGGGGGTGGAACAGAGGAGGAAGTGAAAGGAATGTGTCACACTTGGGGGTTCTGCTGGAAGACGCCGCTTGCAAATGATCTCTTCTCTCAGCCCAGGTGAGCCTGGCCTGGCCCTCCCTGAGGACTCATCTAAAAGCAAGAATAAACACTGCACTCAACAAGCCCAAGGGAGGGGAGGTTTCCACCACCTTCTCCTGCAGCCTCCCTGTTCTCTTTAGATGGAGGAAAAAGAATAAAAGGGGGAAGAAAACAGATTTTATAAAATCGTAAGATGATATAACTTTTTTGCTTAGGAGAGAATTTTGGATTTGGGTTCTTCTGCACATCTGCTGCCTTTGTTTAATTACAAATAACAAGATGGGGTTTCCTTTATGAAGCCTGGAGGTGGCACATGCCCCAGCTGTGCCAAACATCCATAAAATTTGGGTTTTACCAGAGGTTTCAGTGCCCAAAGTGATGGGCAGTGAGACATACCCAGAGCCCGGCAAAGTCCTCGCTCCTGCATGAGCCTTTTCATCATCCAGGAGTTCAAGATTTCAGTTTAAATTATTTTAATGGTTTGGGTTCAGCCGAGAGGCTGATGAACAGCCCAAAGCCAGAACTGTCCACGTTCTCCTTGTCCCAACCCTGCTGCATCGTGCTCAGAGCAATGATTTACTGAAGTACAGCTGGCACGGGGCTCCAGCCATGCTCTGAGCTCCAGCAGTGCCCAGAAAAACAAATCCTGGCACAAATTTGATTTCCTTGGGGACAAAAGAAGCTGGCCCAGAAGCTTCCAAGCAGGACGTGCTCTGTAAGTCAGGAGTCATGGAGATATCCAGCTTGAGGCAATGAATGCAGGAGGGAGTGCAGTCGTTCAGAGAGGGTTTAGTGAGAGATTTGCCGCTTTTTGGTTTGGTAGCAAACCTCCAGCGTTTGGTGTGTTTGCAAAGCCCTGCTCTGGTAGAGTGGCACATGACTGTTGTCCATCTCTCAAGAGAGGGAGCACAGGGGAAAGAGGTGCCTGTGTGGAAAATCTTGACATTTCCTGCAAAGCAATGGATTGCCTGGGTGTCATAATAATAATAATAATGACGATAATAATAATAATAATAATAGTAATAATAATAATGATGGTAATAACAATGATAATAATGATAGTAATAATAATGATAATAATGAGAAGAAGAAGAAGAAGAAGAAGAATGAGAAGAAGAAGGAAGAAGAAGAAGAAGAAGAAGAAGAAGAAGAAGAAGAAGAAGAAGAAGAAGAAGAAGAAGAAGAAGAAGAAGAAGAAAGAAACACCATAATTCAGAAAGGTATTAATTAATAGGAGGAAAAGCAACTCATGCTTTCCTGTTAAGTTGTAATATNGGCAAGGGCTCCCTGCTTCTGCAGCCATGGGAGCACAGGTCCCCAAAACCTGGCTGCCCACAAGCTTCCCTGAACTTGGAGAGCTGCTGAGGACTCTGAAAAGCCCCTCCACTCCAGACCCCTGCAGCCAAAACTGTCTCTGAGAGAGCAAGACAATCAAATTCCCTTTGAAAACATCAAAGGGCAAAACCTCACTTTAAAATGCTCAAAGTATTTTAGGGTAGTTTTCTTTTAAATATTTTTTCTCGCTCAAAACCATTCACTGAACCTCACCCTGGGCTGTTTCACACTCTCAGAAACATGGTTTTAGGGCAAACACCCTGCTCATGACAATGTTTCACCCAGCTCTTGTTTTATAGCCAACCAAGCATCAAATTTACAGATGCAGGAGCCACAAATGTGCTTTATCCTGGTGCCAGGAACTTGGAGCAAGAGCCCTGGGCTCTGCAGACACTGCTGTGAGCAGTCCTGAAATTAATCCAGATTTTCAAGAACAGGTTGGCAGATGACACCTCCCCAAATGGCAAATCTGTGCCTGTCCATGCACAATCCCATTTTCTGAATCTCCAAGCCCGAATCTCATCACTCCAGGAGGTTTCGTTATCCACATCTTATCTTGACACTGAAGATCTCAAGGAGATGAGGGTTCAGATGCTGCTGATTTTGGACACCAGCACCATCTGCTCCCTGTCCTTGTTCACTCTGCATTAAAGACTAGAAAGCTCCCATGAAGTCAGAAGAAAGAAGAAAAACATGGATATGTCATCTGGGATTCCTACTGTTTGCTGGTAATTAAGTTTGTTACAATCTCAACAGAGCTGGGAACAATGGAGGGAATCCGAAAGAAAAGGCACAGGGAGGGAAAATATAATAAGAGTCATTCTGGAGCTTTTTCCTTCTGATTCTGTTGCCGAAGAAAATGATTAAAGGAAATAATGATGTCTCCATGGTGTTTGCTCTCCAGTTCCACTACAGATATGAATCCAGCCTAACAATTTGTCAATTTTTTCCCAAGCTCAGGTAATGTCATTCCAATATTTACTGGGCTGCACGCCGGTTCCTTGGGTTTCTATGAATTCAAATCTAGGCTCTCCCTCTTTGTTATTCTGTCCTAGTTTTATCCTATCTTTTACTTTGAGAGAGTGAATAAAGCTGAGCCCAGCTCAGCAGCAGTGTCCCAGTGCTGGGCTGAAGGGCCCCTCAACAGAAGGAGCTGCCCATCTACATCTTCCTGCAGGAAAAAGGGATCACTGGAGTTCATTTTCATCTCTTGCTGTGCTCACTGCAGCTCACGTGGGTTGGGAAAGGCTCTTAGATCATCAGACATGGTGGGCAAGGATGTAGGAGAAGCAGGAGGTGTTGGCAGAGCTTCTCTTGGATGGTGAGAGCTGCAGGAACCCAAACCAAGGGGTCCCAGGCTTTGCCCTGCAGCATCCACAGAGTGCAAGAAAGGCACTGCTGCTGGGGCTTCTCCAGTGGAGAGGAGTTTCATGGCTGGAAAGGCACATTTCCAGGGAAAACAGGAGCCTTGGTACCAGAAGTAGAGGATACAGGCATTTGGGGGGGTCATTGCCAACAATTACCCCAAGCAGTTCTGGGCTTGGCCTCATCCCTGCTCTGTCACTGCCCAGCTCTGGGGCTGCTGCTGGCACCTCCCTGTCCATGGCATCACTGGTGGGCCTGGAAAGGCTGAGTTCATGGTGGGATCTGATCTTAGAAGTTTTTTCCAACCTGAACATTTCTATGGTTCCTGCCTATTTTCTTTTCGTTTCCTGGACCAAATAATAATAATTTGCTCCTTAGTGGAAAATACAGACCCCACCAAAATAACTGCAGGGAAGTGAAGGTATTCTCAAGGAAACAGGAGGAGAAACTGAGCCTGTCTCACCTGTGTCCTCACAACAAAACTTTAGATGGCATTTTCTGTGTATCCCCAACTTCATGGCCAGAGTTGACATTGGGTTTGAAAAATGTGGGCACCACAGAGCTGCTGCTCTGATGTGCTCCTTGTGCTGCCCCACCTCCTTCCAGACTGCCAGATCTGCAGAGGGTTCTCAGAGTGGGCTTTGTGGAGGGCCATGAAAACAGATTTATTTTGGAATATTTCCACTTGCCATTACAATTAATCACCAGAAACCAAGAAAAAGGAGCGCAGTTTATGAAAACATCAAGCAGGGAATGTGACTGCAGGAACCTGACAAATGGGACAGCCACACAGAGAGATGGTTTAGAATAATCCATTTTCATGCCAGCTCCAGTAAAGAGAACAGGGAAAGACTGAGCAGCATCCTTCCCTCTGACAACCTCCAGAGCATAATCATGGCCCTCATCTGAAACCTTGCAGTGGATCCTCAGAATATTTTTGAAAGACAAGGCACTGTATTTTTCAAACTCTGTCTCAAGCAGGAAACTCAAAAGAGTCCCTCTGCTGTGAAAAAAATAAATGTTCCTCTATAAAAGAAGTAAATCCACATTTTTCAAACCCAGTCTCAACTGTGGCCATAAAGTTGGGAATACCCAGAATAATGCCATCTAAAGTTTTGCTCTGAGGACACAGGTGAGATGGACTCAGATTCTCCCCTTTTTCCTTGGGAATGCTTCCACTTCCTTCCACCAACTGCCAGGAAGCAACAGGCTCCTCTGGGATGCATCTCTGCAAGGTCACCATCATTCAGATGTAAGAGAAGTGGGGAGTGGCCTTTTCTAACCCAGCCTGGGTGTCTCTGCCCCGGTGAAGTGTCCCAACCTCCAAGGTACCTGTGAGGATGATGAAGAGAAGAAGGAGGAAGAGAAGATCCCCTTCTTGTGATTCCCACTCACAGCAGAGCAGATGGTTCAGTCAAACAGAAATTCCTTCAGACTTTCACTGCACACACAAGAAATGTATTTTGTGTCCATCCAAACCAATTCCTTTTTTGCATCCCGGCAGCTGAGCTGTAAAGGCAAAACAAGCAAATGCCCAAAGTGCAGCCCTGCCATGGCCTTTGTTGGGAAATCAGCTCCTAAATCCCCCGAATGCAGGTGTTTGGGGAAGGCTATGGGGGTTCTGGAGTTTGCCTCCCTGTGGGACAGAGGGATGGAGTTCCCACACCCGAGCAGCCCAGGGGAGGATGATCAGAGCCTCATGGCTCTTGTCCAGTCTCTGTGAGAGGCAGGAGAAGATCAAGCAGATTTCCTCTAAGACCTCACTCCAGCCTCCCAGGATGCAGATGGTTGTTTTCTCCTACTCTGCTTCCCAAAACCTGTGTGTCTCTTCAGCTGCTCCACCCTCTGAGTGCACACACAGCCAGGCCTGAAATAATTAGAAATGTTTTGTGGCTGGTAATTCAAAAACTGTGGAAACTCCCAGACATATTTTGTGGGTTAGGGTTGGTTGGAAAGACAGAGCGAGTTTTGGAGGGGTCTTGGTTCTCTTTGATCTTCGTGTGCCTCTGGTGACCAACCTGGACAAGTCTCCACACAGCAACACCCCCATTTCCCATTACAAGTCCCAGCCAGAGCTCCTGCTGGGGGAAGAAGAATCTCTGTAACTATCAAGTGGAGCACTCCTTTCATTCCAGCAGCAGCTCCTTGACCAGGAACTCCACAGCTCACCATGAGGAAGTTCATAGCCAAATTTCACCATGAAATAACCAGAAAAAGGCACACCTGGGACTCCCAAAATGAGTGATGCCTCCTGAATAGCTCATTATCCAAGATAAAAAGCCTTCTGAACATACTCCTAGCAGGGAGGCTCCCATGGGACATACATTTCAAGTGGATACACCAAAATCCTCTCCAGCATTCCCCAGCAAGGAGTCCCTCAGCTGGAATCTGCAGAGGGAGGGAGCTCATTGCTCCCAACAGCTGAAATTTAATTTGACCTTAATAATTAAACCTCCAAATAACAGCTTTCACATGGCAGCTGAACCATTAAATTCCAGGAGTGGATGCAAGCCTTTTGCACTGAGTGGAGTTTACTCATGTGGAAATTTCCTGGTGCTCTACTGGACTTGTTATTGATGTAAATTTTGTGGCACTGATTAAAAATGTTTCTCTTCCCTTTCAGACTACAATAGAATCTGTGAGTTGTTTGGTTGAGTTGGTTTTTTTCAATCCACTTGGCACAAAGAAATTCCTCCTTGTTTGAGCTGTGCCTCAGTGCTGATGCACAGGACCTTTTCCACAGATGTTTTTGGAACTGGAGTCACTTCACAGCAGCCTCAGCTGGAGTCTGTGGGGCTGCTAAAATGGGACAGTGGTGCCTCCAGAACCCCTCTGAGAGTCTTCTCCTGGGCCTTGTCCTGAACCTCATCCTCCAGGATGCACCAGCCAAGAAATGGGACCACCATGGCAACTGCACTCCCTGATAGATTCAACCACAGGAAATGAAACCAGAGGGTCTTAAATATCAGATTTTCTCTTGTTCCTTGCTCTACTCAAATGTCAGTGGTTGTACAACACAGCCAAACACCTGTCCCTGAGTTTGGCTCAGGAATCTTGGCAGCTTTGGAAAAACCCACTTTGCCATTGTGTGTGTCAGGCCAGCAGAAAGGCTTCCCACAAGCAGCTCCTTCTGGATCCCAACCACAGACCTCTTTGTTAAATCTAAATAATTTAAAAGGCACAAGCAAGTCCTCTCTAGCTGCTCACACACCCAAATCTGAGTATCTTTACTCATTGAAAAAGTGCACTAATGAAATTGTAATGCACATGTTAATTAATGTACATATTTTCTCAGTAAATTTTGCACAGCTGTAAGTGGTCAAATAAATAATGAATGCCGTGGAATAATTTATGTCAGCTCTGTTTCTTACTGTACATGTTTTAATTACTGATATGAATGCATCTCAATGAATTATTGAAAGTCAAAGAATAAATAATATTAAAATTAAAAAGTACACGAGAAGCAAAGTTCAAATAGATATTTAATTCTACTAACACACTGCGGTGTAATCCTTGCCCAATAATTGGCAGCAGGAGAGGAAATGTTCCTCCTGGCCAGCTTGATCTCCATTTCTTCTGGGTTTTATTTGTGCCTTTCAGTGTTGAAATTCATCAGCTAAAGCTACAGAGATGCTTTTCATCATCAGACCTTCAGAAGCAACCATGTTATTTACATTAATTATGTCAATTCTTCCCTGTGAGGGTGCAGAGGCCCGGGCACAGTTTTCCTGTGGCTGCCCCATCCCTGGAAGTGTCCAAGGCCAGGCTGAATGGGCCTTGGAGCACCCTGGGATAGGGGAAGGTGTCCAAGCCCCTTTACAATGCCCCTTGTATAAAACCAACACCAACTTCGAGCATTGTCAGCAGCTTTTCACACTCACACAGTTCCTTCAGCACAGAATTCCACACCACTCGTAGGTTAATTAGCAAAGCTTTACAATTCCCCAGTGGAGCTACAAATTGTCATCCAACTTTTACACAGTCAACCAAAGGACAGGGATATTCTGGGCCTCTAAATGCAGCTGTTGCACAATGTGAGCTGGGACCAGAGGTTAGAAGCAACTGGGGGAAATGGCCAGTAATTAATGCTGCTGGTCGTTAGCATGCTGCGATTGCTTGTTGCTTATGCACTGCAGAGTCATTGTGTGCAGTTTGGTATCAGCTGTGGGTTCTTAAAACGTGCTGCTATGGCCTTTGGAAGAACTGCCCTGCACGCTTTGCCCAGGGAGATGTTTGCAAATCTTCAGCAGAAGCAGTGCCTAAAGGCCTCCCCCATGAGATGCTGAGTGTGTTTCCTGAATGGATGGGTACAGCCACTGCCCTCAGCCCAGCAAGAAGCCTCCAGCCACAACTGCTGCTGGCCTGTCCATCATCCCCTCACTCAGTGCACCATGATGGGAACTCTTCATTCCAGCCCAATGCCTTTCCCTCCCTCAGCAAACCCATGGCCTGCGTCGTGGTTTCACCCCAGTCCCTCTTGGCTGCTCAGGCACTCTCCCACCAGCAGGATCGGGGAGAGGATTGGAAGGGTAAAAGCTGGAAAATTAAAGGGTTGAGGTAAAGACAGTTTAATAGGGGAAGCGAAAGCCACGCACACAAGGAAAGCAAAATAAGGAATTAATTCACTGCTTCCCATGGGCAGGTGTTCAGCACCTCCAGGAGAGCAGGGTCCCCTCTCACAGTGACTTGGGAAGACAAAAACCATCACTCCACGTGTTCTTCACTTCCACCTTCTTTCCCTCACTTTATATACTGAGCATGAGGGCTGGAATATCCCTGGGGTCAGTTGTGGTCACCTGTCCTGGCTGTGTCACCCTCCCCCTCCCACACACCCCCAGCCCCTCCCCACCGTGGCTGTACGAGGGGCAGCAAAGGCAAACTGTGCAAACTTGCTCTGTGCAAACTCAGTAATAACAAAAATATCTGTATTATCAGCCCTGTGTTCAGCACAACCCCAAAACACAGCCCCAAACCAGCTGCTGGGAAGAGACTTAACTCTAGCCCAGCCCAAAGCAGCGCTCCATGGTACCCTGAATGAGGGATTCATCCACAAGATCCATCGTGGGCGGGATGCTCACGGTGACGTTGCCTTCTCCACAGTCCAGCCAGGAAATATGGCACTGGACAGTGCAGCCAAGGCTCATTTCCCCTTGAGAAACTCCAGTGCCACATCCCACAGCTGCGGTGAGTGGGAAGAAT
>VZTH01004855.1:0-26050 GCA_013397815.1 Aleadryas rufinucha
CTATCACCTAGTTCACACTCGTGCACATTCTAGTTCTTCCCAAAGGGTTGGCAATTTTCTCCATGGATGAAGGTCAAAGACAGTGTTGTCCAGGGGGGTAGAAACCTTCAAAACAGGCAGAGAAATATTCTCTGCACTCTGGATTCCAACATGAAGTTACCCTGCAGGTACATGGACGAACCACAAGTTATGCTTTAAACCAAAAATAGTGATACAAATTCTGTATCCAGACCTCTGGGTTGTTCCTTTCTGGAGTCTGAGGTAGTGTATCTATGCTGTTTTTCCTTGGGTGTCCATGCTAATATTTTGGCAGTGGGTCATCTCACTCTGTGAGGTGGGGCCAAGGTTGACCATGTTGGATGCAGCTGGTTCCAGCCAATTCCAGGCATCTCTGCAGCAGACCCACCATAGGACAAAGCTGAAAACATCAGTGAAAAAATATAGGCCAAAACTGTGCAGCAGTGTGAGAGGGAGAGGAAAAAGCATGAGAAACAGCCCTACAGACACCAAAATGAGAGTACAAGGAGAGACAGTGGTGCTCCAGGTGCCAGAGAAGAGATTCCCCTGCAGCTTGTGAAGACCACAGTAAAGCAGGTATCTCCCTGCAGACAATGGAGATAACCATGCCAAAAAATCTGTATGTCATGAAGAGCCCATGCTGGAGCAGACTCTCCTGACAGGAGCTGCTGCTGGTAGAAAGAACACTCTGGATCAGGTTTATCCTGGAGGACTGCAGTCTGTGGAGAGGACTGAGGCTGGAGCAGTTCTTAAAAGTAGCCCATAGGAAAGAATTATGTTGAAGCAGGGGAAAAGTTTGAGGAGGAAAGAGCATCAGGATGTCTTAATTGACTCACTGCAATCTCTTACTTCCCATCCCCAATGCACTGCTCAGGGTGAGGGGAGGTGGATGAGTTAGGAATGAAGGAATGGCATCAAGTCTGAGAAAAAAAGTGGAGTCAGAGGTATTTTGGTTTTTGTCTTTATTTCTTGATATCCAAATGTATTTTAACTGACAATGAATGAAATTAATTTTCCTCATGTCAAGTCTGTTTTTCCTGTGATGGTAATTGATAAATTATCTCCTTCTCTTTATCTACACCCACAAGCTCTTTCCTTTTTTCCCTCTGTGCTGTTGAGAAAAGAAGCTGGATGGGCATCTGGCATCAAGACAAGGTCAACTCACCTTGCTGAAAGTTAAGTATCTAAGCTCTTGCTCCTCTCACTGGGCTTCACTTTGCAAACAGTGGATGGAAGTAGGCACCTTGAGAAGGAAATGCATCTGACCTGTCTAAGAGTGAGCTGAAGCAAGTGTTACCTTGATTAGAAAGAGACCCTCAAGTGACTAGTTCAGTCTAAGATGCCAAGATTTTAGACATCTTATTTTCTATCTGTACTTCAGTGTTTTAAGTTCTGGATACCAGCTTTGATGTGATGTCAGAGAATATAAAGTCTTTAGATTTTAGACTTTACTGGCTTTGTTTCCTGTAATAATCATTAGCAAGAGAATAGTTGCTCTTCTTTCTTTTGCATTTAATTTTCACACAACTTTTTTCTTTTTTTCTTTTTTTCTCTTTCCTTTTTTTTTTTTCCTTATTTTCCATTTATGCCAGAACAAAGAGGATCAAAATTGGAGTCAGAGATCTTTGGAAAAGTATGTATAAAATATTAAGGATTATATTGTGTTATATACGCCTTTTGTCCATATGGGCATTTCTTCACTCTCCTCAATCCTAGTAACATCATCCTTCTCATCAGTATCCAAAGGAAAAAAAAAGTATTTCTGACCCCTTTTTTAGAAATTTTTTATACTTTTTGGCTGTTTATCAACACTATTATCATACAATAATTGACCGGTGACAAGAATCTCATCTCTCAGTGGTGTCTAATGTAATCTGTAAATTATATTACTGAACCTTACTCACTGCATCTGACATACTTTGAATTTTGACTGGTTGGTCATGCAGCCTCTCTTTTGAGATTTAGATTGCCAAAAATGTAACAGAGAAATAGAATGGCTTCCTGCCAATCAAATTACAGAACACTGAAAAGGTCAGAGTTGCACAGTAGATTACTGTCTTTCAGAAATTATACTGGGTATTAAAATTCTCTGATGTTTCATTTCACTGACAGAGATAGTAATAAGAACAGGAAAAAGCACAGTATGGATCAGGCTTTGTGACCAGAGTGTTTATGAGGGTGATAAAGGAAAAACAAACAGGCAAAACCCAAGAAAACCTGACCCATTCTCATTATATGCTGATTTCTACTATATGGGGTTCTTCTTTTATTTAGAAAATCCAAATAAAATTCCTTAGATCAGAATTGTCTGGGCAGCTCTGAGTTAGAACATAGTAATTCTGTCTCAGAAGTAGAATGTGAAATGAATTTTGAGAGAAAATTCACAGATTGAAATGGTAAGTAAATTGCATCAGACAGTTTCCTCCTGTAATTTATTGTGTGCTCTGAAAAATTCAGAGTGGATGTTCTAGCTACCACTTCATGGCAGGGTGAAATTAAATCTCAAAACCCCTTCCACGCTGGATGAGTAGCAAAGTAGCATGTCAGGAAAGTTGTTATTCCTGGCCTCAGGGACCCATATTGAAATCAATTTTTAAGTTCATTACTATTTTACTGTTTGGGACTTTTCCCAAACATACTGTAGTTTGTGACTCAATCATCACACACAAATACTACCACAGCTTGACATTTTAACTCGAGAGTGGTTTATTACCTTATTTCCCAACTGAAAATGGTTACATAAAGGAATGGATAAGTTGCTTTTAGTTTCGTTTGGATCATATGTTTATGATTATGTTATGGAACAGTTTGTCTCCAGCTTCTCCTCCTCATTTCAGATAAGTGGAAGTAACAGAAAAAGTAATAGAGGTTTAGGTTGTCTTTTCATACAGCCAATTTTTTCTATAGTGAAAAATTAGCTGGAGCAGATCATCTAGGCTTAAAATATGACCATAATAGTTAAAACGAAAATAAAGAGGAAAAAAAAAAAAAAGAAAGGGTGGAAAGAAAGTAATAAAGAATGACAACACAGGAAAAAATGTTTACATGAAATAACAAGCAGAGTATAAACCTTGAAGAGTTAAATATCACGACTTTCTTTCCAGAAAGTAGTTCTTCAGAGTAGGTATATCAGAAAATATATTTTTAAAAGGAAGTAGAGGTTTTATTGAGGCTTCTTTGAAATTTATTCATTTGTTTACTTTCATTATTGTAATCTGTCTCACAGAAATACTGTTCCACAATATTATCCTTCATCCAGTGTCTCACCGCATTGTGAGTGTATTTTAGAAATATCTTCATGTAAGCAAAAATGTACCAAATGTAGGAACCAAAACAGAATTGTCCCCCAATCCACTGAAGTGCAGTGAATGCCATAATAGACATAGGTAAACACACATAAATCGAAAGCTGTATGGCAAAGATTAGGATAACTAGGCCAGCTTTATATTTTATTTTCTTGAAATTTCCTGTATTTGTGTGAAAATCAGTTTCTAAGTGTAGAATGCAATGGTTTTGGTAGCTTTTGTTGGTACTGTGGTGGCAAGTGTATTCATGTTTTTTGATTCCACGGGTGTTACTGTGATGGTAGTCACAGACTTGCCTGTATCTGAAGCTTTTGATAACTGTCAAGAAAATCTGTTCTGCTTCCTGTAGTATGCATGCTAATTGTACAGTCTGGGCTTTCTTTCCCTAATAATTTGATTAGAAATGCTACATCTTAAAATAGAATTTTTAATAAAACATGGATTTCTTCTTTCTGACATTTCCCTCCCCCAAATTTATGGCCTTCAAACGATTGATAATTTGAAGTAGAAATGATAATTTCAGTTAGATAAAAAAATAATAACCATTTTGGGAAGAGAATAACATAGCATTTGGCCAAATTTTACTTTTGGAACAAATTTCATTAAGTGACTATAATGTTTTGTTCAAGAGATTTGAGAATTCAGACCAAGTCCAAGACCAAGTTTAGTACTTCGATAAACAATCTGATAACATTTTAAACTAAACAGACAAGTTCTAGCAATGTGCAGATTTTACAATCTATTTTCATTGTACTAACATTCATTGCCAATAAAACTGACATCACTCTCATCCCTGAGTAGGAGTAATTTTAAAATTAATTTTAATCCATTACAGATAAACTTTTCAATGTTTAGTACAGAAAGATTAATGGTAATGCATAGGCAAAGCATTGGCAACACAGAGTAATTTTTACTGAAAGTTAATATGTCTTAAACTTTTCTATCTCATTAATTTCTTTCCTCCCTGCCCCTCTGTTTTAGAAAAATTACTGAACATACCCAAATTACAGAAGCACCCATACATTTGGTTTTCAAGACACCTTGAGAAGGGGAAGTATTATGTTTATTAAATATAAAAATGGTAGTCAGTATTAGACAATATTTTCCTCTAAGAGTTTCCAGGTGTAAAAAGGAGATACAAAGCAAATGGAATTTTCTGGTATGTAACTCCTCTAAACTATGAGCAAAGCCTATACCACTAAGTTCATAAAGTATAAATTCTGAGTCTAGGAAAGGTGTTGTATACAACTGTTGTGGTTTAACCCCAGCCAGCAATTAAGTCCCATACAGCCACTCACCCACTCTCCCCAGTGGGATCAGGGAAAGAATCAAAAGATTAAAGGTGAGAAAACTGACAGTCAATCTGATAGCCTTTCTCAATTCTCCTTCTTCAGAGCATCAATCACCTCTGAAAAAACAGAAGTGAAAAGAAAGAGACTACTACCCAGATAAATAAAAAAATGTAAGGAAAGAGTTGTTTTTTGTTTCCTACATTTATTAATATAATAATTCCCTTCATGCTAGAAGCTTGCACAACTGATTGCTCATTTAATGACATTAAGTCTTGTCTCAGAACTGCACTAATGACTCTGATCTATGCTTAAAATTAAAATCCTGGTGTCGCAAATGCTGAGTGAGCACCTGGTGCATTGTTTGAAATAGACATTTGTAATTTGCGTGGGTTATTCTTTATAAGGCAGTAAGTCTGCGTCTTAAAGTGTAAATCTAATATTTTTTAAAAATAAAACCAAAATAAAACAATCAACACCATTTTGCAAAGTAGGTTGTGATTGGGCATTAAAAAACAGTGCTGGGCTCTAAATTCTGCTGAGGAGAATCTGTGAGTCCTGTGATAAATCAAATATCATAGAGTAAAATGCCAAAAGGGATACCAAACGTGACCTACAGTAAAAGCTAGGATTAGCATTCTCAAGTGATAATGTGAACTAGTGAAACAACCCATCTAATTTTTAATATTCTGTCTGATGCACAATTAGAACTCTCTATAAGCTAGTCTGGTAGCTAATTATCTCATAATTTAAATTTTAAAGTCCTATTATTGAGCTGAATTTGCTTAGCTTCAATTTTTAGACACTGTAAATTCTTAAACTTCTGTGAGCAGAGCATATTACTGAGTTTTATGTTTATAATGAGAGATTTAGACTGGTATTCATCTAAAAAGAGTTTAACAATGATACTCAGTTGGAGGTGAAGCACCTTAAATTTATATGTAAATATGCAAGAGTTTGTAAGTGAGGCAGATTTCCAAAAACTGCTTGTTTTAGGCAATGAAGTCAATAGTACTTGGAGGTCTTTTTCACTGCATGGACAATAGATTGAGCAAAATTGTTCTGCTGGCTCTTTTGACTGTACTCTCCAGGTCTCTACTGACAACAGCCAAGTTTTAGATGTTCACTGCATAAGTACTCACCAGTTTTAGGTATCTGAATTTGTGCCTGAGTCATAATTTTGCTGAATGTCTTTTTTTCTACAGAATGCTGGTAACTCAAATAATTTTTTGAAATCTGAAAAAATAGATATATCTATCCTCTATTATTAGATGTGTCCACTAAATACATGTAGTTATCCAAAAGATTAAAATCTCTGTTTAAGCTTAAGCACTTCTCTGTTTCCTTTAAATTCTAAGAATGATAAAAGTTAAGCAGATGGTTAAGTTCTGTGCTGGACTGAGGTCATTGTCTATACTTCAGAACATATGTGGACTCATGATAAAATGGACTGACAATTAAATGACTGCAACTTAACTTTTGTGTATATGTTGTCTCCTGCTTCTGTTTAATCTGCCTTTGTACTTTTCAGATCTCAAGGGCTGCCCATAGCATCTGCTCTGCCGTCTGCATCTTGTCTAGAAATCTGAAATATGCCTGCTAATAAGCTTCCACACATTAACTGATTAACACATAGAAGTTCATGAACCTTTTAAAAGAAACACAGAATCACCGTGAAGTTCAAAACTAACACTGATGAATGACCTTAGACTCTAATTATGTTACTTTCTCTCTCCTAAATAGTTATATGAGAGTACTTTCTACTTCCCTGATTGAGGGAAGGAAGTGAGAGTTGGAGAGACTACAAGGTCAGGAAGGAAAAGGAGAAAGATTTGTTTGTTTGCTGGTTTAATTAAGAAATGGATTTTAATTTTTTTTCTGAAGGTTGCAGTGCAGTCAGGCTGCATTTATGAGAAGAAATAACTAGTGCCAAGGTCCTGCTTTGTTGCAACCTATATTATAAACATGGGTGAAAGCCAAATTATGCTTACACAAGAAAAGGTGCAAGGATAGAGGTAGAACTGATTCTCTTCTTCCTATTCATTATTGAGATAGAGAAAACAAGTTACACATTTATTTCAATAATTGTCATATATCATACAGGAGACAAGAAACTCTTCATGTTGCTCTGACTAAACAATAGATGGTCCAGATTTAAATGGATGTAGATGATTTTATATTTCAATACTGATTCAGCAATGGGATTATGTCCCAATTAAATATGTATATACGTATATTAAAAACGCTCAAATAATACAAAAATAATATGCTAAATTCTCAAAAATATTTATAAATAGGGAATTATCACTTACTGAATGTTATTTCTAGATGGATCCCAGAATTTCCTTTGATTCTAGCTATTTCTTTTATATAAATGTTAGAACCACTGGTAAAATATTCAGATGGTGCAATGCCTGGGGACTGATAAATAGTAAACATGACACCAATATGGTGACAGACATAGATTTATAAATCAACAAATAATACATATTTTACTATGGGCACATATAATTCACTTATCTAAGTACAAATACTATGGGACATTTCAGAATGTGAAGATTTTTAAAGGATGTGGGGATAATGGTGGATAATCTGCTGGACATATTGTCTTCTAAAACCTTTTCTTCAGCTAAAAAGAGGTATCTTCCTAAGTGAATGAAAAGCAAAATCTTACAGGATTGGGAACAGCAACAAATTCAAGAAGAGGTAGGGTCCAGATAGTGATGTTCTCGCATTTGGCCTTAAATACCCCTTGGCCTTCCCGGCCCTTCTCCCAGGTGGGACTTCTGGTCATTTGGCCACTCAGGAGCTGGGCTAGGGAAAGGTGGAGCACTGCCTCCACTGTGCCCGGATTGGCAGCTCTGCAGGGCTGGGATACAGGCTCTAGGGGTGGGGGTTGTGGGGCAGGGCACTGCCTCACAAGGGCAAGGCCTGACCTGCCCCTTGCTGCACACACATGCATCTCAAAATGCCTCAAGACATCAATCTTTCCAGTCTCTCACACTAGTGAACCAGAAACTTTCGGGCTACGAAAGACACTACTGCTTTTTTTCTCTTCCACAGGAGAGGCAGAATATCTTTCACTATTCTATCGCCATCAATGTTCTGTCAATGGCAATATCCACGTTTATCTACTAATGATATAGAGAGGGGTTTTTGTTGGAGAACAGAGGATAGGTCTTCTAGCACTGAATAGCTGAGTCCTTCAGGGAGCTCTGAAGGTCTCATAGTCCAGCCAGTATTTGACCAAAGATCAGGTTTGAATGGGCTATAAATGAAGTCTTGCAGAAAGATCAGTTGAGTCAGTTCCTCCTTGGAGCATTGGGCCTGCAGCTGAGGACTCTCCCCACGGCTTGGGTCACCTATGGTATTACCTAAGGTAATTCCTTGAGGTTGAAAACCCTTGTCTTGTTGGATGAGTGGATTCTGGAGAACCTAAAACTTGTAGAATTTTAAGTCAGTCAGGTAGTGTCAACTCTATCTGAGATCACAAATCTGTATTCAAATGTTGGCAGAGCTTTAATTGATCTACTTGCTTTTTCTAGTTTAACTGATTTGTACAATAAATCTTATTTTTCTCAGTTTTATGAGGACCAGAGCCTGTGAATATAAGACTACTTCTAACCATCTGTAGCAGTCTACCAGAAACAAAAAGTGATAGGGATTTTCAAATCTCCTAAGTTTCAGGCACTAGTTGTATATCTTTGACTTTCAAATTCTGCCTTGAATTAATTTAAATGTATTTACAATGAATTCTAACTTAATGGAGAGTTTCTGACCAGGATGGGGAAAAGATTAAAAAAACCATCATTCGTTTGAAAATTATGGATGTCAACAAAGACAAATTTTTAATGTTCATATTTAACACTGCACTGAGTCTGATTATTTCTGCATGAGCTTATTCATCTCATTTACATCAATGAGCACAGATGCATATTTGAATGAGTTTAATAAAATTCCTGTTGCATTGCTGCACCACTTTTCTGTTACATTCCTGTGCTGAGAAATGTCAGTAAGTAACTGGAGCATGTACTGGGGAATATATACCAGGAAAGTATTTTGGGCCCATATCATGAAATGCAATTTCTCTTGCACACCAGAGGTAGTCTCAAAGCAGGAACAAGAAATATGTAATGCTGTGTCAGAGCTTCAGAACAAAGTATTGCTATTAACATACTTCATTTTCCAGTATGTTTATTCTTCCCCAGGTTTTTCCACTACTGCATTCTATCCATATGTGCCTTCAGTACTAAACCTAAAATCTCTTCTTTTGCCTTTTTTTCTTACCTTTTATTAACCACTAAGATGATCTTAAATCTTATTTAAGAAATGCTACCCTTGATACTGATCAAGGAAAAGCTCTTGCGGATAAGTGTTTGTGTATTTCAACCACTGTTTCCTTTTAATTTATTGTGAACTAGTAGATAATGTAAATTCTATGCTAAACTGGGATTCACAGACAACATTCTTATATGAAATTATCTTCTTATAATGAAATTATCATAATCAATAATTTTTGGAAATATATCTCAGACAGAGAGCTCTTTCATTCAATTATTGTCTTTTTTCAACTGCTGAAAGTTATATAATATCTTTTACTCATTCAAAAAGAGCAAAGAAAAGAGGAAATTGGCAACTGACTGTCTTCTGTGTCTTCCTATGTTAGAAGTCCTAGTCCATATCCAGAGGCAGCTTTTCTTTTTTTATTGTATCTAACAGAACTTTTTTCCTTGGGAAAAAAACAAACAAACAAACAAAAAAAACAAACAAAAGGAAAGACTTGAATATTCTATTTCACTAAAAATGAAATCTGTTTCACTGGGTTTGTGTTAACCTAGTTATAGAAATCATGTGTTTCCATCATTGGTTTTAGAAGGTTTCAATTTGAGGTTTTCACTGGGGCAAATGTTAAGAGCTGGTTTTTAAAGTATTTAGAGAGATGCCTCTGCCTGAATTAAGGTGCAAATGGTACTATATGCCAAAGTCAATAGTATGGATGTTATGTATAAGGAAATGAGAGAGACAGGGAGAGAAAGAGAGAGAAAGAGTGGCAGACTAAGTAGAAAATATCACCACGCTATGGATCCCAAGGGCGTCCTGTTGATCCTCTCCATCTGGTCTTCCTGGGCCAGGTGGGAATGTCCAGGTACCTCCCCTGGAAGTGCGGGGGAAGTTTGACACTGTCTCTTGCAGACAGAGTCTAAGAGACTCTGGATCTGTTGCATCACTTTGCATCATGTGCAGTGCTCTGCTGCAAAACCTCAGGTATGAGTCTGGGGAGCACTTTGGGGGTCTTTGATGGTTTATGCCACCCCCTAAGCTGCCTCTCATGTGCATGTCCCATGGATGTGGCCTTCCCGGAGTGGGAGGTTTTACAGCTGAGCCAGTTTGTGTGAGGGAGAATGGGTGTTCTCTCCCTCTGACGAGAGGTCACACCACACACCCCAAAACTCTTCTCCTTCCTCCTTGCTCGGGGAGGACTGTGTGCAAATCTGGCCTCAGCAGATGAATCTGTGGGCTATGGCCTCCCTGACCCTGAACCCAGCCAGAGATGATTTCCAGAACTGGGTCTGGCTTTCCTGTGAATGCATTCTTCTCCCTCAGCTTTGTTTATTTATTCCTAGACCTGAGATAATTAGACAATAGTGTCACCTTTAACTTATCTCAAGTTCCCTTAGGTGTCTTAACTCACAGTCCAAAGTCCCAGTCAGGCATATTCAGGTAGGGTTGGGCTTTGGTGGTCGCAGCTTCTTTATACAGTTTTGCCATAATGAGCAAAACTCCTTCCTAACAATATTTAAGTCATTGACCATAACATTTCAGTCTCTGACAGCCAGTAACTGCCCCAAACGACAGTCTTTGGTTTCTTTACTTTTGCTCATTACATGAATATTTAAATATTACAGACTAAATTAAACTCTTTACCAAAAGGGATTGAGAGAATCCCTTCTCATAAGAGTGATATGCAGATGCACAACACTCTTCAAAGATGTGGCATGAATTCCTTCAAATACCTTCAGATGTGAGAGAAAAGCAGAAGTTTTCCACAACCTAGATATGGATGCAAACCATTGTGCTGATGAATCAAGAGGAAACCGTGATGTTCTTAATATGTTTTCTCTTGCATTAACGAAACTACTTTCCTGCTACCACCATTTCCCTAGAAAGAAAAAAAAAAATCTGAATTTATACAAGGTAAGTATTTATTTGAAATTGACAGGCAGCTTTTTGAAAATCATTAATGCTTTAATTTTAAAATCATTAATATTTTCACATTGTGATTTTAAATTTAAAGAAAAATATTTATTTAGATTTGACTCAAAAAGGAGGGAAGATTAAAACACACACACAAAAAAAAAATCGTCTAGAGTTGAGAATTCTGTTTTTTGAATTTTATTTCCTGGCAGCCAGGATTATGATCAGCTGAAGAGCAAAAGAGTGAAACAACTTAAAATTTTGTTAGCTACTGCTAAATTTTTGGAGATGAAAGCTGACTTATGTACACCCAAGACTTTCATGAATTTGAAAATAAACCAGAGCACATCATTAATCACTACTGTAGGGTCATGGTTAAAGTGCAGCTTGGATAGCCACATTTGGCTAACACTCTCAATATCATCAGACAGATTTTTCTTTTGTCACTTCCTGTCTCGTATTGCAGTTTATAGTGATCCTATCTTGTGGATATGTTTTGTTTTGATTAATAGGGGAGTAAAAGAATCTGAGACAGTTACTTCATTTCTGGTGGTTTTGTTTGGGTTTTTTTGAGTGGGAGGGAATGCTAATGATAATTATCCATTAAAAAAAAAAAAATCCCTAAATAGAATCTAATGAATTATAAGTTAACTAAATCTCTCATAAATTTCTGATCCACTAAGGACTGACTGACATCAGGTGTGGAATAGGCCCTAAGTGTTTCATAAGTCATGTATAGACAGAATTCATTTTTCATTACTATTTTGGGATCTGGTTGTTGTTGGAGTTTTTTACACCTTTACACTGGATTATACATTTCAATAAAGCAAAAATGAAATTGTAAGAACAACTGAAATAAAGAAATTTCTAGTAAGCCTGGTAATCAGGAAATGCATATAAATCATGTCAAAATTGTTTTAACTTAAACAGTAATAAAAATACAAAACATTCTTACAGAATCTAAACCACACTTACTTCTGCTGCATGCAACATAACTGTCTGAATCTGAGTCTTTTATTCTGTTACGGATGAATTAGAATGATCTGGGTATTTTTACTAATTTCCTTTAAAAAAGCGTTATTTTTGTCAAAGAGTTAAAAAAAGTTAAAAAACTTTAGCAAGAAGAAAATTCTCAGGACTGCAATCAATTAGAGAATAAAAAAACCCGAACATCCCCCCACCCAAATTATATGACTAAAGAAGGTTAAAATTCTGCTCTTTAGAAAGGTATTTGGAGAAAAATATTTAATTCCCTTCCAAACGTGTTGTGAAGATAGAACTTCTCTTTGAGTATTTCAAAATGAAGTCCAGTGGTATAGTCAACCTGCTTATAGCAAAGGTCAGCACACAGGTTTTTGCCTTGATTTATATTTAATTACAATCTTATTCATCTGCCAAATAAATCACTATGACTTCTTTGGTTTATTGCAATGGGATTAGGATAGGAATCTAAGAAATTCAATTTTTTAGAAGTATGTTTCAAAAGCTAATGGTACAATTTTTTGTATATTATGGCAGAGGGCCTGGGAAAACCAAAACTGAAACCAAACAATTAAAAAAAAAAAATTGCAGCCTATATAGTATCTTAAACAGTAAAATTAATTCATTGTCTGAATCATTGTTTTAAATGTCTTTTTTTAATTGCATCTTCACATTTCTTCACTTTCTATCAATTCAGTTATAGAATAATACAAACACTTCCCTTTGTGCTCTTAGTGCAAAGGTAAAAATTCCATTGACTACAAAAACAATAAGACCTACAAGAGGAAGGCAGTAAATTCAGTAAATTTTACAATGGCCTTTTAAAATGCATCATCTACTTGCTTCTTCTTACAGGTTGAGACTGTTTCTTTTGGCATGGTCTGGTACGCTTTGTCTAAATTAAAAGAAAGAAACCTTGTTTGTAGGGTTTCCTCAAGTTTCTGACAGAAAGACTAATTTTTATTACTAATAAAATTCTGTATCCACAAAGACATTGTGTATTTTTGCTGATAGTAAATGGCAAATACATTGTAGGCTCACGATTTGTAAACAGAGACTGACAATTGCAAGGAACATACAGTTGCCCCAAAATCAAGTTATTATTTTGGCAAATCCATATAGGTGTAGTTTTCTATCTGCAAAAGCTAAGACTTGATGAAAAGATAAATATTTTCTCTTATTTTCTCTCTTGCTGTCAAAATTGAGTTGCAGTTACTATATTCAACTCTACGTGTTCAGAATAAGCAAAGCCCTCTTCCTGGGCATGTTTTGCCAGCATGAGAACTTTGAAATATCTGTCCTTAGCCTGTAGACAGTGGTGTGTCAATTATTATTCTTAAAATTCCTAACATAAGCCAAGTGTTTGTTACCTATAAAATATTTAAATGTCATCTCATACAATTTAGGTTTCCTGGAGCCAATCGACTTAATATAGTCAGCATTACCCCTACTTGTTTTTTGCTTCACAAAATTACTTTTATAAACCAAGATTCTGAATTTTCTTTTTATCCCATGCTAAAACATCAACAGCTATCTGAAGAGCACATTTATGATTTCTTTTGCAATTAATGAGAAGATCTTTTTTTTTTTTCCAGTGGAGAGGAGGATCAAACTCTTTGTTATTTTACATTTTTATGTGTTTTTCCCCGGATGCTTCCTAAAAGAAGTCTGTAAGGAATTTCACCCTATAGCTAAGATAGCAGCTGTTGCCAGCTCTTGGTTTCCACCACTGCAAATTAAATAGTGTTGGCAGTACTTGCTTATAAACTCTTACTTGATTTATAAATTATTCTGTCACTAACGCCTAATATGCCCATTCTGTTATTGTAATTTGGGACAATGATGACTTTCCTTGTCAAATCAAATAATTACAGGACAGTAACAAGCAAGAGCTGAGTGAAAACCAATGATAAAAATTAATATTAGTGTATTAATTTTTTCAAGGTCACAAAATATTTACTTTCTTCATCCCTACTAATACCATTTTCTGGTTTTCCACATCACTGTGATTGCATAGGCGGATACACTTCTCTTTGTGGAAGTACTCCAGGTATCTCCTAATATGTGAATGTCTTAGCAACACCTAGGGCAGTTTAATGCTTTGTAAAACTTATTAGCCATCATGTACTGCTAATAATTTAGTATACTACTCGAACCAAGCCCATCAGTCTCATAGCATATGAATTTATCTCTTGTGCTAATGGCAAAATCCATATGTAGGTTTTATCTTGAGCTACTGTTATGCTTCAGTATTCAAGTTTGTAATCTGAATTATTTTTCTTCCTGACTGTAACACCACAAATTAAATATATGATAATAGATGACTCCACAGTGAATACATCATAATCTGGTATAGTTACTCTACACAATTTAAGATGAATAGCAAGAGAGTCTCAGAAATACTCATTCAACAGCATAATACACCTTATTTCTTAATAATGCAAAAAAGGTTAGCACTTATTTTGTTTTCATCCTCAGGCTTCTGTAGGTGCTCTTAAGATAAAAAGACTAAATAATTGTTCTATTTTTGAGGATCCATCAGGGTAGAGGTGGCTGGAATGGGAGGCTGTAAATGAGACTGGAAGGTCTTTTTCACTGGGAGATGTGAATTTTCTCATGAGAAGGCTTCAAAATGTGCAATTTTTGAGGGTTTCCTCACCACTATATATTTTACTCATTCTGTTATACACAAAATATGAAAACATGGATGCAGTCAGATGCTGAATTAAATTTCGTCACTATTTGTACTTTATCACTATATTAGAAATACAAACCCCCCACACTATAAAGGAGTTCTTCTTAGTTGTGTCTATAATAAACAAATATAGAGTATAGTAGTATGTCACCAGGCTACCACATTATTTATTATAGGAGAACTACATACAACAATTACATTTAATGTAATCCAAACTCCCACCAGGACAGGGAGATTGCCTTCTTTCAATAGTTACTTGTATGATAAGTTACCTCTGCATAATTTGCAGTTAACATTACCCTTAGAGCTGTTTGAAAAGGCTTTAAGAATATAATCCTTTTTTGTTTATTTGGTTTTTAAAGAATTGCTCCATTGTCATATTAAAAGAATGATGTTATTAGTTTTAGACTGAGTCATGAACCTTATGTAATTTTTTCAGGAGGGATATTTTTTTTTTTGGTTTTCTGTACAAGCATTTAAGGTCATGATTAATCAATATAATTTATTCAGTTTGAGGAAAGGTATATTGTTACACAGCACAAAGATGATTTTAAACTGTTAAAAAACAAACACACAATGAACAACAAAAATGAGTCTCCTGTGCTTCTACCAAAATCAATTTCAATAGCAATCACATTGTAACAGTATGCTTGTAATACAGTAAAAAGGTCAGTACAATTTCTTGTCTAGTTAGCAATGTAACTTTCAAGCTTCTCTGGGCAGGAGTTGTGATCACAGTGTCTGGCAAAGTCATTTTTCCACAGACCTTGTGTTTGTCACATTATTCTCCAGAGCTGAACCGTTTGTCTCTAGCATTCTAAACTTCACAGCCTACTTTCTTTTCTGTCTTGATTCCTTTTAGCAAAATTGATGATAACTGCATACTTCTTGTAATTAAAAACTGACATTTCAGGGCAGTAATAAAAAATGGCTGATTTTCATGCTCCTATTTTTAAACATTCTACCCTTAAACCCTTTGCAGTTTTGTCACTGCAAGCAGAAAATGCTATAGCTCTATGGTTGCACCATCCCAAAAACCCCAGAATGTGCTTTGAACAGTCAGAAAAAAGAAATCTGGAACATAATTCGGTAACATGCTCATTGATTATGAGCTGATATCTCTGTTATGCTATAGAAGTCTGGGTAAAAGTGGAGTAAGTTAACTCCCAAATAATCACTTCCTCTTCATATGGAAAGGATCATCAGTATGATACAGAACACTTGCTAATGCAAGTATATTCTATTTTGCCCTGAGATAAATGAGTAAGAGCAGGTCTTACCTACAGAACAAAAGATTTTATTTTTTCATATTCATTTAGGGTAATGTGTGAGTTTTCTTCTGATTTAGTTTTTTTTATTACTGACAGATGTTTACCGAGTTAAACTTTTCAGTTAAGCACTGGAAGAACATCTGAATTCTGAGAGGTTTTCTGCTACTCATTGAAATCAATTTTCCACTGATTTCAGAGAAAACAGAGCAGGTCTCTAATTCATTAATGCAATAGCTAGAATTAGTGTGGATGAAACTTGAAATTTATTTAGAAAATACTTCTTTTTATGATCAAATTTCACAACTTTATGATGATGTTTCACAAATAAGAATTGGTGAGAATGTTGTACCATTCTGACTGTTAAATTTACTGCTCATTCTTATTTTAGAGTAGTAGTTTTTATTCAGCTAGCTTATTTTTTTTAATTATATGCCACACATTACATACAGAACCTCTATTCTTTCCAAAGCGTGTAGCCTCCACTCATTGCCTTCTAGTCATAGTAGTCAATGCTTTCATAAGAAACTGACACACAGAATATCAAAATCTTCATTGTACATCAAATTTTTTATCCTGAAAGAACAGAAAATATTTAATAAGAACTCCCAGAAGAAATATTCTTACTTCATTTGCTAAATATATTCAGATATATTCTATGAAGGAAAAACAATGAAAACCTTCAAAAGAAGACTGACAGAAGGAAAAAAAGGAATTTAAAAGAGTGAAAGGAAAACAAGATATGAGAGGAAATAAACAGTATGTAAGAAATGTCCCATACACTTGAGCATTAAAAATACTTGAATTTCTAACTTTTTTTGGTAGCATATATCACAGTAATTTGTGGCAGAAACTATGGTCTTGAACAAGTTACAAACTTTCAATTTTTTTCATGTTTTAGTTATTTAAAAGTGTATTGAAAAATTACAAAATATTTATGAAAGATAAAACAGTTTCATTTCTTGGTTTCTGGAAAATTGGTCCTTGATTTTGTCCCACTGGTCTATGATTTGCAATTAAAAGTCATGGTACTGGATCCAGGACTTTTTATTACACCTCTATTTCACTTCTTTTCTTCCTTTCCTGCAATCTTTTACCATCTCCTGCTGTTTTGGAGAGAAAACTACCAGTTCTCCTGCCTATTTGCCTTTATATTACATCTATTTGATTGTGTTATATTGCCTTCAATTGCTTTAGCCACTTGGGGTCTTAAGAGAGGAAAACTGTCTCCAAGATGATATTTCAAAAACAATTTAGCCAGCCATCATGCATTGTTTTCTGAAATAGCAGCACAATCAGTAGATGATACAATAATACCAATGGGTTTTCAGATGTGATGTGTCCCATGCCAACAATATTTCTTAGTTAAAACCCTGCTGTGTCCCTTAAACATATCACTCTAATAGAATTTTCTGATGCTTTGTAAACTGAAAATAAAAAAGAAAATTGTTTCCCAAAGTATATTCATTCTATCCAATGACCAGTTTCTGCCTATACCTACGTAGTGCTTGTACAGTAAGTTCCCAATCTGACCAAGTACGTCTTGGTCACACACGTCTACAGCCTTTACAATATTTGTCATGGAGAGTACAACATTGACTAGAGACAAAATAAGTGGCCCTCAGCTTCATCAATTTTTAGATACAGTTTCCCTGGAATTTTTTTCCAGAAATTATTCTCAATTTTCCCATAAAAATTAATTCCGTGTCATTTATGTAAGTGAGTGAGGTAGGTTGTTCTACTCTAACAAAAACAAGCAAACAAAAATCATTAAACTTTCTGACCAGACCCTAAACCTCTGAAAAAGGCCCAGGCTGGCAACAGAGCTGGGTTTGCCAAGAAGCTGCCTTTCTGTCCTTGAGATGGGTTCAGAAAGGAAAAGTTCCTGGACACTGGTGGTGAGCAGGAGCAGAGCCCCACATACCTGTGACATAAGGGCTGGGTTTCTTAGCACCACCTAGTGCTCTTCAAGTTTGGGACATCTTAGTATCTTTGCATGACAACCATCAGGATGTTTATCTACTACTGGGTGTTTTTCAACCACTTCAGCCCCCTCGGTCTTCCTCAATTTGTGTTCATGATCTCCCTCTTGCTCTCTCTCTCTCTCTCTCTCTCTGACACAGGCATATCAGTCTCCCACAGTTAGAGCTTTCATTGTGAAGGTTATCTTATGCTCAAAATTCCATATGTTAATTTGGACGTTTTTGGAAGTTAAGAGTGCACAGATTCAATATGCTAAGTCTAGGTAAAAGGTTCCTGAAATACAGGAATTTGGAAAGAGAAAAATAAACAGCTTTTTTAGAGGTCAGTAGATTCTTCCTCTTAGATCAAACCTTAGGTTCACACTGTTTGAGATCAGACCCCCAGTAGCTTTTGCATTGAACTATTTTTCTGAGAAAGTGGAATTTAAAATTATAGCCTTAAACAAGCAAGGCACAGCTCTTGCTGCATGCACGTGTAGTCTTAAAAATCAGATGGATTACTCTGTGCAAGGAGGGATTGATTTGCAGAAATATGTTTTAACCACCAAAATTCCTAGCATCTGAAAATCTTAGGTGCCTTAAGGAGGTATAAAGTAGGATTTTTTGTGTACAGTGTAAATAAAACCTGTCCCTCCTCAACAATTCAAGGAATTAATTTTTCCTGCAATTCCTTCAATCTTCTTCCAGAACAGGCTTCTTCCTTCATATGTGGGCGAAGAATGCAGCAGGTTAAGGCAAACTGGAAGGTACATATGCCCTCCACAAAGATTTGGGGTTTTTTCCTGTATTTTTTCAGTGTTAGGGGTTCAGTCTTCCCTCTATCTACCTTGTAAGTCCTGTACTTGTGTGTGATAAGTGGTTGTATGTGCTCAAATATACAGGGAATCCATAAACTTGCACAGATTATGTCACATTTTTCAGGTCTGTGATTTCAGTGTCTTCATCTCTCTGGAATGATTTTATTGAGCTGAAAATCTTACTGAGTTCTCTATTGAAGTAATAGAGAATTTTTTATTTGGATTCCATTGAAATTGTATGTATTTCATAAGTAAAATAAAGCTAAGTATCCTAACCAGATCATTTGACACAGGACTCTGGATACACAGTACTTCTGAAGGTCAGCAGTGGCTGATGCAGTACATTCTGTCCATGTCACTGACTGGACCACAAATTCTTGTCACAACACAGTTATCTCAGTGTGTTCTAGCTATTAATTTTTCCATTGGCAATTTTTTTAACATGTAACTGAAGAAAAGATTCAGAATGTATCAGTAAGCACCACCAGGTTTGTGAGAGAAAATTGGCTTCCTGGCTGCAGCTGAACTTCTTTTCCTTCATGTCACACGAGCTGGATATCCTCATGGGTTCTAGGGACCCCCAGGACATGGGCCTTTTCTTCTTTTCCCTAGCTCTGAAGGTCAAACAAGGGTTGTGGAAGGCTACCATCAGCAACTAGGTACAAAGTAATTTGAAATACAAAAGGTCTAAATGTTCAAATATGAAGCTGAGACATGAGATTCATACAAGGAGTAGAGGAACTGGTTGTGAGTAGAGGAGCAACACAGGGAATAAGACTTAGGCCTTGCTGGAAAGGTCCAGCTGCAGCAAAGGCAGGAAGTCCAGTCAGGTTAAACTCAGAAAAGAAAGTGTTGAGGTATACTGTAGTATCTAAAACCTATGCTAACTTGTGACACATTCCTGTTTCTGACAAAATTATAGAGTAGAAATGGTGTCATACAGCAAAGACCACTCTTCATACATTAGTATGATTTTAAATATGTTGACTTTCTGGGTGATCAGAATAAATAAAATTAGAATAAATTGGAAACGTTGAAAAATATGGTTTGATTTTCATGAAGAGGCAAATGGTAAATGAAACACATCTGTCTTAACTCATATTCATAATTTATTGCAACTACTGCCATTGATTTGGGATACAGATTAGGCTCTCTTTGTGCTCCACCTTAACAAATTAGTGTAATTTGTTGTTTTGGATGTGAAATTTTCTGTTTGAGTGTCCTGTGGTACACACTCAGGAGTGCTTGCAAAGTCCTGTTCAGAAGTCACTCATTTGTGCACCTCCAGAGCACCCCCCAACAATACAGACCCAAAGAGTTCCAGCCATTGGCTCCCTGCATAAGTTGTGCATGCCCAGAAGCACCACCTGGTACAAGATCCATTCCATCTAAACACACAATGTGGAAATTAAGTCTTGGAGAGATAATGGATCATGGCAAATATGATCATCATTTCCTCCTTGCACTCTATCAGTAGGTAATAGAAAGTGATTTCATATAATCACAGGATGCTTGATGTTGGACAGAACTTCTAAGGGTTATCTGCTCAAGTACAGCTACATAAAACCAGCTGACCAGGACCAAGCACAGACGATTTTTGGGTATCTCCAAGGAGGGAGACTCCACAATCTCTCTGGGCAACCTGTGCTAGTGTTCAGTCACTCTGACAGTGAAGAAGTGTTTCTTCATATTCAGAGGTAACATCCTGTGTTGCAGTTTGTGCCTGCTGGATCTTTTCCTGTCACTGGGCACCACTGAAAAGAGACTGGCTCTGTCCTCTTTGCATCCTCCCTTCAGGTATTTGCACACATTAATAAGATTTCCCCCTCAGCCTTCTCTCCCCCAGGCCCAACAGTCCCCATGCTTTCAGCCTTTCCTCAAAGGACAGATGAGCCAGATCCTTAATCATAGGATCATAGAATCGTAGAGTATCCTGAGTTGGAAGGGACTGACAAGGATCAAATAAGTCCAACTCCTGGCCGTTCACCAGACCACACCAAGAATCACACCGTGTACCTGAGAGCATTGTCCAAACCTCAAAATGTCAGACTTGGTGCTGTGACTACTTTCCTGAGGAGCCTGTTCCGTTGCCAAGCCACCCTCTGAGTGTAGAAACTATTTATAATATCTAACCTGAATCTCCCCTGACACAGCTTCAGGCCATTCCCACTGGTCACCACAAAGAGATCAGTGTCTGCCCCTCCTCTTCCCCTCACAAGAAACCTGTACACCACCTCAGTCTCCTCTTCTCCGGGCTGAACAGACCAAGTGATCTCAATCACTTACCCTCAAGACCATCTTTGTTGCTCTACTTTGGACTCTCTCTAATAGTTTACGTTTCTTATATTGTGGTGACCAAAACTGCACACAATATTCAAGGTGAGGCCACCCCAAGGCAGAGCAGAGCAGGACAATCCCTCCCTTGCCCGGCTGGTGATGCTGTGCCTGATGCCCCCCAGGACAGGGTTGGCCCTCCTGGCTGCCAGGGCACTGCTGACTCACGTTCAACTTGCCATTGACCAGGACCCCCAGGACCCTTTCCACGGGCCTCTTATTCCCCAGTCTGAACATCCATACAGAGTTGTCCCTTTCCGGGTGCAGGACCCAGCACTTTGTTAAACTTCGTACATTTAGTGATTGCCCCGGCCATTCTTGTGGCCTTTTTCTGGGCTGTCTCCAACATGGCCTTATCTCTCTCGTGCCAAAGATCTCAGATCTGGATAAAGTACTTTTAGTGTGGCCTCACCAGCACTGAGTAGAGGGGAAGGATCACCTCCCTCAATCTGCTGACAATTTTGAGTCTGATGTAACCATCTGCCTTTGCAGCAGGGGCGTATTGCTGGTTCATTTCTACCATAAGCATAACATAGCCTTTTATACATATGTGTTCAGGTTAGGGAAAAATATTAAGCAGTCATTTTGCATCCAGAATCTAGTTGTGGCTGTATCTCAACTTCAATCCAGACAATAACATTAACTATGTAAACAGCTAACATCTCCTACAAGAAAAATGTCTCAATTCAATAAAAGCCAAATCAAACAAAAATCCCTGAAGAAATTAACTGGAAGTGAAAAATACCAGTGCTTCATTAGCACAGAATTACAGTTTCTAGATGATGTCTTGTGGCACACCACAGAAGTTCAGTTCATTAAAATGCAGTTTTCTGAAAAACAAACACAATCAAATCTGAAAAGTATTGGTGCCTAATTTTGTCATTTCCAGTAAATGCCCCTGAGGCAATAAGCAGTGTATACATAGCTTCTGTCTTTGAAGTGTAATAAAAAGGAAGGTGCCTACACTTGCCCTGCAGTCAAATGCTGAGGGTGAATTTAGACCATACAATGGAACACAATGTAGTTTCCAAGGCTTGTGAAGATGAGAACCAGTATAGCTGCATAACCACTGCAGTCTAGAGAGAAAAGATTTATAATTTTGGTGCAGGACTGTGTGAATGAAGCTATATTTCTTCCAGACTGAATCTGGCTTGAATCCAGATGTTTCAAGCCCACCGTACCCTGCAGAACTTCGTAGGGTCACATTAGTGAGTATAAGGGCCCCACAGACATACCCTTAATTTAGTCTACACAGATACAAAAGAAAGGCTTGAAATACCACCTACTAAACTTCACTGAACTAAAGATATATTTTGGTCTTTGAAATTATAGCAAATGCACCATGCAAAAATGCCTCAATATTTATAATGTTATATATACAAATTTCTTGCAGAGAACCAACATAGCATTGTCTTCATCAAATTCATTGTACAGCCATCAAAATATGAGGTTGAAATTTCCAAAATTTTGAATTCTCACTTAAGTAAAGACATCAAAAGAAGTCCAGGGGAGAGGTCTAACAGTAATTAATTTGTTTATTCTGCAGCTATCACTGGGTATATTTTGTTGTCTGCGAAAATGTGAGGCCAATAAGGCTAAAAATAACAGTATGACTGATAATATCTTGACTTTATTTCATACCTTCTATATAAAGATATGGAACTGTGAATCTGTGATATTGTGAGCAAAGTAGCAAGGGTCTGCTACAAAGCAGTCCTAAGTCTGTATATTTATAGAAACTGTTAGCATATTTTGCAAACTACCAAGGATTCAATAATATGCATGTTGGTGTTTCAGTTTAATTATATTTGCAACCATTGTAAATATTTAGGATAATTTCAGTAATCTATTATAAATAAGGATTTTCACTTAGGCTTACTGAAGACTTACTGCAATATGCAAAATAATGGACATTTAGTTTTTAACTATTGCTAAAACAGGATATATTAATATTCTTTAAAAACAAAAGAAGCACTCATTATTCTATGCATATAACATTTGTTTCTACAATCCATTTAGAAGAGGTATGAAAATATTCCTTCAGGAAACAGAGTAAGGGAAGGAAAAAATTCCATTCACATCCAAAGTTTAAAAACAAATTAAAGTCACAAGATGCATAGATAAGGTATCAACACAGGGGAATGACTGCACAAATCACAGGCATAGTTGAGAAGGTCTGGTTGAAGCAGAGACATCTGGAAGCTGACTAAATCCTTCTTATTTTATTTGGTAGTCAGGTTGCTTCTTACTGCATGGAAAAAGAAATCTCGTGTTACATTCTCTAAGACCAGTGACAGCATTTGGAAAGCCTTTGATTTATTAAATCCAAGGGTTGCCTGAGATATCCTCCTTCAGACGGTACCTTCAGCAGGGAGTTCTCCAGGAGTATACAGTTCTCAACATTCTGCAGAGAGACTGACAGTAGATCCATATTCCTTCCTACCTCTGGACATATCCTTGTAGAGCACAGTGCATATGTTCAAGGGAACAATGATGTCCTCATTTCCTCCACAGCCTGCAGCTGACTGACAGATCATTATCTATCTGTGCATGTTCTGCATATCTCCACCTACCATATCTTATCTACTTTCATTAATAAATTACAAAAGGCAGCTCAGCCCTGCCATATCCATGCTTCACAGTAAGTGTTCTGAGAGATCCTGGAGAGCCCAGTCACTTCACTGGAAGAGACATTATTAGAACTGAATCCCCAAATGTGGTATCAGTTTTTGCTCTTAAAGGCTAAGGAAAACAGGTCACCGTAACCTGTGACTGCCCTTGCCTATTTGTCAGCCTTCTGTGATTCACAGAGTTTTGTCATCGAATAAGTTGAATTTTGATAAGAGAATTGGTATTTCTTTCTGACATGCACATTCCCCGCTCTAAGATAGACAGAATTATTCTTTGAGTCTTGAATAGCTAAAATGTTCACATATATTTTATGTATGAGCTGTATGTTTCTCCATTGAAATTACTCACTTAAAAAAATTATGGAAATTAAAATAATCATTACATTGTGTCATTTTTTTCCCCCATTTATAATGGTTTGTGTTTGTTTGTTTGTTTCCTGATGATTTTAAGTAAATAGAGTTTGGATGACTGCATTCCTGAAACGGAAGTCTTTTAGCTTCCATCATCCAGTGTCTATGAGACATAAACATTTTAAAAATTGCCACTTAATTGAAGCCTAATCACATGGGCTCTAATAAACTCTCACATAGGTTAGATCCATATTGCTGTCTTTCATAAAGCTACCCAAATTTTGATGTTTCCTGTAGCAAAACCAGTAATATAGCTCATATCAAAGACTTGGGAGCCCATAGAGTAATCAAGACTAAATACTAACAAGTCCCAGTTCATGTGGGATAATCAGGGTTTGATTAACCTGTCTAAACAAACAATTTCTGTAACAAGAGGGCTCGAGGAAGATTACCAAACAGTGAAAATGCAACATGTGTGTGAAAGTGATGGGGAAGGTGGGGAAAAAACAAAATACGAAAAGCAAAAGAATAGTGAGTTAGGTACAAGATATAGAAGATGGAATCAAATTTTGTCTTACAATGTTATCTTCCAGGTTTGAGAGACAGGCCCATGCAAATCTCATGAAGTTCAACAAGGCCAAGTGTAAGGTCCTGTGCCTGGCTGGGGCAACCCAAAGCAAAAATACAGGCTGGGAGAAGAATGGATTTAGAGCAGACATGAAGAGAGGGACTTGGGGCTGTTGGTGGATGAGAAACTCAACATGACCCGATATTGTGCGCTTGCAGTCCAGAAAGCCAACTGTGTCCTGGGCTGCTAATCTAAAGAAACATGGCCAGCATGTCCAGGAAGAGTTCTGCCCCTCTATTCTCCTCTCCTGAAACCCTATCTGATGTTCTTCATCCAGCTCTGGGAACTCCGACATAAGAAGGCCATGTGCCTGTCGGAGCGAGTTCAGAGGAGGGCCATGATAAGAGGGCTGGAGCACTTCTCCTGTGAAGACAGGCTGAGTCTCTTCAGCCTGGAAAAGAGAAGGCTCTGGAGAGACCTTGTAATAGCCTTCCAGTACCTAAAGGGGTCTACAGGAAAGCTGGAAAGGGACTTTTTACGAGAGCTTGTAATGATAGGACAGAGGGGCATGGCTCTAAACTGAAAGAGGATAGGTTTAGCTTAGGTATCAGGAAGAAATTCTCTACTGTGAGGGTGGTGAGGCCTAGAAATAGGATTCCCAGAGAAATTGTGGAGTCCATGTCCCTGGAAGGGTACAAGGCCAGGTTGGATGGGGTTCTGAGAAACCTTGTCTAGTGGAAGATGTCCCTATGCATGACAGGAGGCTTGGAAATAAATGATCTGTCGGGTCCACTCCAATACAAACCATTCTTTGAATCTGTGATTGCACAGTTGTCTGATTTAGGGCCTTCAAATGAAAAGAAGGTTCATAGCTGAGGAACTAAAAGTTATATCAAATAAAGGAAAGAGGAGATGAATGGAGGAAAACATTCATGTTCTGAAAGAAGTTTTTCATTTAATTTCATCTCAGAAAATTATTTTGTGCTTTGTCTTTTGCTTACACTAGAAGCACAGCAAAAACCTTTAGCTATTTCAGAAGAGATGATATATTTCAATATTGTTTTGAAATCTCAAATGCCTTTATTTTGTTAGTGTAGTATAAATCATCAGAATTGGAACATAAATTGAAGTGAAAATGTTCTAATAACATTGGAGTAAAATATTTTGATTTTTTACATATAATCTATGAGCTATATATCATATAATTTTTTTCCTGTAAATCACGTTGTCAAAATTTGACATAATCTCTCAAAAAAGAAAGTTTTAGATGAAACAGCTCTTCTTGATGGACAGCTTCTTCATCAAAAAGAAAATTCAATTTGCTTTTCCTGCAGGAGTTGCACACCCAAATTATCTCAGAACTAAGAATAAGGACATGTTGTATTGGCTTGAATATTGATGGGACTGGAGCAAAAACCTGTTTCAAAATCAGAAGTAAATAATTATAGGAAAATATCAAACAGTTAATATAGCTTGTGATTTAGCAATAATGTTGCTTTTATGTCATACGTAAGTACTTTCCAAATGCCTTTGTTTCTTTGAATCTGAATTTGATGATTAGAGGTTGTTGCTGTATGTGTGTCCTATGATCAGTGGAATCAAGAATTTCATCATATGGTGTTGTATCCTGTGGGGTA